>OX637647.1:7174526-7421492 GCA_951802225.1 Euspilapteryx auroguttella
AAAAGCCTTGCCTCATTTTTTTGGTTCCGAATCTGCAGTGGAGTTTACTCTGTCATAGTGGAGCGTTCGCTAAAGGGATTATGAATTAGTAATGTTTATATTTATCATTAAATAATATCTAGAAGTTAACGACGACGACGACTACAACATGTAAATGTTTCGGTCAGGCGATTTAAATTACAATTCAAGTGTTTCTTTTTTTTTATTTGTTATTACTTTAAAAAACCACTTACAACGGCTCATAAAGTCGTACTTCCACAGTGACCGGCTCCGAGACCCAGTGGACGAAGGCCTTCGGTTTCTCAGCGACCTCCGTCGTCTCCGCCTCGCACTCCAGCTCCGTCACTTTGTCACCGTCGCGGATCACATTTTTAACCTATGGAAACAAAACATATTATCAGCAACAGTAATTTAGATTAACATCATCATCAGTCTGATAAATGATTTGAATTAATTATTTATCAATATATATAAAACTCTTCCGTTACTGACTGACTGACTGACTGACTGACTGACTGACAACGCATAGCCGAAACTACTGGGCGTAGCGAGCTGAAATTCTGCATGTAGGTTCCTTAGTAAGTGTAGGTGAGCACTAAGAAGGGATTTCCCGAAATTCCCACGGGAACGAAAAAAAACAGGAATTTTGTGTTTATGAGAAATCTGCGCGGGAAAAACCGCGGGGCAGCCTCCAGTACTTATATATGCGTGAAGTTGTAGCAGTAGGATTGTATGTGTTTAAAAACATTGATTTGTAAGAATAAAAGCGCCTATACAACCATTTATGACATATGTTAGAGATGTTATCTAATCGTATAAGAAGCAGGTACCCGCAGCACGTATCCGGCGTGGCGCAGGCCCGCGGGCTGCGCGCGCGCCAGGCGGCGGAACCCGCGCGCGGGCCGCTCCGAGAAGTCCGACGCCTCTATGTAGATCACTTTGTTTAGCGTTATCGTGTGAGAACCCCTTTTAGGCTCGTTGGGGAAATCGGGGACGGTCAATTTGATCGGCTTGTCCGACGGGAAATTCGTGATTGTTATCTTCAGCGGTTCCAGCACGACCATAACCCTAGATGGAAAAAAAGTATAAAAATTTATTATCTCTAAGTAACATATTTAGTAAGGCTTGCGAATGCGAGCGGGACTTTGCCTTGCGAATCTTGTGAAAACCTCGTGCGCTATCTAGGAAGGAATTAGTATCAGAATATTGTAGGTATGAATGAATGCATGTAGTGGTAGTGTGTAGTATGGTAGCGTGTAGTGTGGTAGTGTGGTAGTAACCTGGGCGCGGTCTGGTTGAGGGCGTCGCGGACGTGCGCGTCCAGCAGCGCGGGGTCGACGGCGGCGGCGGCGCCCGTCACGCCAGCGTGTTGTGTGGCAGTGTGTAGTGTGGTAGTAACCTGGGCGCGGTCTGGTTGAGGGCGTCGCGGACGTGCGCGTCCAGCAGCGCGGGGTCGACGGCGGCGGCGGCGCCCGTCACGCCAGCGTGTTGTGTGGCAGTGTGTAGTGTGGTAGTAACCTGGGCGCGGTCTGGTTGAGGGCGTCGCGGACGTGCGCGTCCAGCAGCGCGGGGTCGACGGCGGCGGCGGCGCCCGTCACGCCAGCGTGTTGTGTGGCAGTGTGTAGTGTGGTAGTAACCTGGGCGCGGTCTGGTTGAGGGCGTCGCGGACGTGCGCGTCCAGCAGCGCGGGGTCGACGGCGGCGGCGGCGCCCGTCACGCCAGCGTGTTGTGTGGCAGTGTGTAGTGTGGTAGTAACCTGGGCGCGGTCTGGTTGAGGGCGTCGCGGACGTGCGCGTCCAGCAGCGCGGGGTCGACGGCGGCGGCGGCGCCCGTCACGCCAGCGTGTTGTGTGGCAGTGTGTAGTGTGGTAGTAACCTGGGCGCGGTCTGGTTGAGGGCGTCGCGGACGTGCGCGTCCAGCAGCGCGGGGTCGACGGCGGCGGCGGCGCCCGTCACGCCAGCGTGTTGTGTGGCAGTGTGTAGTGTGGTAGTAACCTGGGCGCGGTCTGGTTGAGGGCGTCGCGGACGTGCGCGTCCAGCAGCGCGGGGTCGACGGCGGCGGCGGCGCCCGTCACGCCAGCGTGTTGTGTGGCAGTGTGTAGTGTGGTAGTAACCTGGGCGCGGTCTGGTTGAGGGCGTCGCGGACGTGCGCGTCCAGCAGCGCGGGGTCGACGGCGGCGGCGGCGCCCGTCACGCCAGCGTGTTGTGTGGCAGTGTGTAGTGTGGTAGTAACCTGGGCGCGGTCTGGTTGAGGGCGTCGCGGACGTGCGCGTCCAGCAGCGCGGGGTCGACGGCGGCGGCGGCGCCCGTCACGCCAGCGTGTTGTGTGGCAGTGTGTAGTGTGGTAGTAACCTGGGCGCGGTCTGGTTGAGGGCGTCGCGGACGTGCGCGTCCAGCAGCGCGGGGTCGACGGCGGCGGCGGCGCCCGTCACGCCAGCGTGTTGTGTGGCAGTGTGTAGTGTGGTAGTAACCTGGGCGCGGTCTGGTTGAGGGCGTCGCGGACGTGCGCGTCCAGCAGCGCGGGGTCGACGGCGGCGGCGGCGCCCGTCACGCCAGCGTGTTGTGTGGCAGTGTGTAGTGTGGTAGTAACCTGGGCGCGGTCTGGTTGAGGGCGTCGCGGACGTGCGCATCCAGCAGCGCGGGGTCGACGGCGGCGGCGGCGCCCGTCACGCCAGCGTGTTGTGTGGCAGTGTGTAGTGTGGTAGTAACCTGGGCGCGGTCTGGTTGAGGGCGTCGCGGACGTGCGCGTCCAGCAGCGCGGGGTCGACGGCGGCGGCGGCGCCCGTCACGCCAGCGTGTTGTGTGGCAGTGTGTAGTGTGGTAGTAACCTGGGCGCGGTCTGGTTGAGGGCGTCGCGGACGTGCGCGTCCAGCAGCGCGGGGTCGACGGCGGCGGCGGCGCCCGTCACGCCAGCGTGTTGTGTGGCAGTGTGTAGTGTGGTAGTAACCTGGGCGCGGTCTGGTTGAGGGCGTCGCGGACGTGCGCGTCCAGCAGCGCGGGGTCGACGGCGGCGGCGGCGCCCGTCACGCCAGCGTGTTGTGTGGCAGTGTGTAGTGTGGTAGTAACCTGGGCGCGGTCTGGTTGAGGGCGTCGCGGACGTGCGCGTCCAGCAGCGCGGGGTCGACGGCGGCGGCGGCGCCCGTCACGCCAGCGTGTTGTGTGGCAGTGTGTAGTGTGGTAGTAACCTGGGCGCGGTCTGGTTGAGGGCGTCGCGGACGTGCGCGTCCAGCAGCGCGGGGTCGACGGCGGCGGCGGCGCCCGTCACGCCAGCGTGTTGTGTGGCAGTGTGTAGTGTGGTAGTAACCTGGGCGCGGTCTGGTTGAGGGCGTCGCGGACGTGCGCGTCCAGCAGCGCGGGGTCGACGGCGGCGGCGGCGCCCGTCACGCCAGCGTGTTGTGTGGCAGTGTGTAGTGTGGTAGTAACCTGGGCGCGGTCTGGTTGAGGGCGTCGCGGACGTGCGCGTCCAGCAGCGCGGGGTCGACGGCGGCGGCGGCGCCCGTCACGCCAGCGTGTTGTGTGGCAGTGTGTAGTGTGGTAGTAACCTGGGCGCGGTCTGGTTGAGGGCGTCGCGGACGTGCGCGTCCAGCAGCGCGGGGTCGACGGCGGCGGCGGCGCCCGTCACGCCAGCGTGTTGTGTGGCAGTGTGTAGTGTGGTAGTAACCTGGGCGCGGTCTGGTTGAGGGCGTCGCGGACGTGCGCGTCCAGCAGCGCGGGGTCGACGGCGGCGGCGGCGCCCGTCACGCCAGCGTGTTGTGTGGCAGTGTGTAGTGTGGTAGTAACCTGGGCGCGGTCTGGTTGAGGGCGTCGCGGACGTGCGCGTCCAGCAGCGCGGGGTCGACGGCGGCGGCGGCGCCCGTCACGCCCAGCGCCGCGCAGAAGGCGTTGACGGCGGCCGGGGGCACGCCGCGCCGCCGCAGCGCCGACAGCGTGTACAGACGCGGGTCGTCCCAGTCTGACACATCAAGTCAAATGCACATTATTTTATTTTATTGGTTAGGAAAACTTACAGCATAAACATTTATAGAAAAAATATGATGTTAAACAAAGCCAATTACAAGTTTTCACTTCTAGATTTAACGAGTTAAAACCGCTTTACAATTAAAAAACGGGGTACATAGAAGAAAAAGTAGGTAGTTAGATTAAAACATTATCACTACACTACCTTCTAGTTTAAATAGGTCCCAGTCTGCGGCGCACGCATCATTAGTTTACATTAGGGAAAGTGGATGCTTGTAGTATGTATTACATATGAAAACTGGGGTGTTGGTTGATGACAAGGCAGTAATAACTCAAATTTAAAAATTTAAAAACCCCCGACCCAGTCAGACCCCTCATCAACTTAAGTAGAACTAGAGCTAATCATCTTAAAAATATCATGGTTACCTTAACATATACTTTCAATATCATTAAAGTAACACTGTACAAAATTATTAATTGATTGGATAAATGGTTGGTGGTTGGTTAGGTCCTCTCATCCATTATTCAAGAGCTGATCATCTTCAAACGGCAGATCAGGTCATGGTTACCTTAAAATATACTTTCAATATCATACATGTAACATGGTACCAAATTTCAATTCGATCGGACATAAGGAAGCTAGTTAGATCCTCTCATCCATTATTCAAGAGCTGATCATCTTCAAACGGCTGATCAGGCAATGGTTACCTTACCATATACTTTCTATATCATAGATGTAACATGGTACCAAATTTCAAATCGATCGGACATAAGGAAGCTAGTTAGATCCTCTCATCCATTATTCAAGAGCTGATCATCTTCAAACGGCAGATCAGGTCATGGTTACCTTACCAAATACTTTCTATATCATAGATGTAACATGGTACCAAATATCAACTCGATCGGACATAAGGAAGCTAGTTAGATCCTCTCATCCATTATTCAAGAGCTGATCATCTTCAAACGGCAGATCAGGTCATGGTTACCTTACCAAATACTTTCTATAACATAGATGTAACATGATACCAAATTTCAAATCGATCGGACATAAGGAATCTAGTTAGATCCTCTCATCCATTATTCAAGAGCTGATCATCTTCAAACCGCTGATCAGATCTTCATCAGATATGGCTAAGAACATTCGGCCTGAAATTATCTATGATACAAAAAAAACTAAACGAAAATCGGTTCAGCCGTTTGGGATCTACGATGCCACAGACAGATACACAGACAGACAGACAGACAGAAAGACAGACAGACAGACAGACAGACAGACAGACCGACAGACAGACAGACAGATACACACGTTAAAATTATAACACCCCTCTGAATTTTTTGTTCGGGGGTTAAAAATTAAAGCAAATTACTAAGTACTTTATTTTTTTAGAGACTTATCAACAACAATTAAGTTTATAAAAACTGTTAGCTACTGACTGAGAGACAAAGTGACAAGCGCGTGACATACAGACATTGAGACATCGAGAGATTTATAAAAAAAACTACAAAGACATTAATTTTACACAATATTTGGGTACAGTGGCGGTCTCATTTAGCGTAACACTTTTGTCTGTGATCTCGTGCGCAAGAGACTGTAATACTATAGTCCAAAGACTTTTTTGCAATTATAGAAAAACCGGAAGTGTTACGCTGAACGAGACTTGACTGTACTACTGTATTAGATAGAAACGCAATTAATGTTGGGATAGAATGGACCTGAGATACAAAACTTAGCATTCATACATAAATATTAAGTATTTTTTTTATGAACTGAAAACTTATTAACCTTACCATTGACAATTCCTTCATCTATCAACTTGGCTATTTTCCTCTTGGACACAACAGTGTAGTTAACATTCAACCTTCCATACTCCCATTGCACAGGACAGTAGATTTCTAAAGCATTGCACAGCCAATAGTATGAAGATCTGCAGAAAAAACAAATAATTCATGATTACATATATTGCACTTTTTTGAATTAATTTTACTCTTTCATTATAATAATGTACCTTCTAGATTGGAACTCTTTGGTGCAAAGAGAATGTGTGATATGCTCAATGCTGTCACACAGACAATGCGTATAGTCGTAAGTAGGATAGATGCACCACTTGGTGCCGGTCCTGTGGTGTGGCTTGAACTTTATTCTATACGCCACAGGGTCCTGTTTGCCCTCTTCTAGAGTTATTTTCATTCGTAGGGTTGCTTCCCCTTCGTCGATTTTTCCATTTTTCATGTCCTGCAAGATTCAAGTAAATATTATAATGTCATTAAATAATTTATAATTCTACCTAAATACACCAATTTTTTTTACCGTTGTTCGATATTTATAAACAGAATTCAAATCTTACCTCAAACAACTGAAGGCTCTGTTCAATAGGTCTGTTCCTGTAGGGAGACGGAGGCGGGTTGTAGCCCTTTATTTCCTCCGACTTCTGGTGGCACACATAGGCAAGATCTTTCTTAATGAGTTCTACTGCCCACTTATAAAGTTGGTCAAAATAGTCTGAAGAGTGAGTGATTTGATGGGGCTCGTAACCTATGAACAGCAATTAAATACACCATCATTGTCAAAAACAGTAATCTGTATTGATTAAAAAAAAATTGTACAGTGGCGGTCTAGATGGGCGTAACAGATTTGTCAATGGTCTCGTGCGCCCCAGACTGTATTACCAAAGAACAAGAGCTATTTTGCAATACAGAAAAACCGGAAGTGTTACGCCGACCTAGACCGCCACTATACCTATTGATATTACTTGCAATTAATTAACTTGTCTTGATTAAAAAAATTATAACTACAACTATAAAATAAATCGCTTAACGGTACTTTTGAGTAAGGACAACCTTACTTAGACCAGATTTGTGTTGGTTTATTCACGTGTAGGTGATAAGCTAAAAACAAAAAATAATATATTAGTGACCTAGCCAGAGCACCATGTCCTTGATCCCGACAAAGAACTTCTCCTCCTCCTTCTCGGGGTTGGTGTCGTCGTAGCGCAGCAGGCAGGCGCCGCCGCGCGCCGCCGCCAGCCCGAAGTTGATGTTGATGGCCTTCGCGTGCCCGATGTGCAGGATGCCGTTGGGCTCGGGCGGGAACCTGGTCCGCACTTTGCCCCCTGTTATCTATCCATTGTTTAAAAAAAAGTTACATTTATTAAGCAAACTTTACACCTGTTTACAATTGCAAGGCATAACAGTTGACTATGTACCTATGTACAGTGTTTTGCTTTTCGGACTGGTCTGTCCTTCTGTAGTCAGTTGATTTCACATTCGTTTACCTGAGCTGTATAGAAGGCGCCCCTAAACCACCTCGCCTCTCGCAGTATAGGATATGTTACTAAATAAGGTACCTATCAGTCTAATTGCCCTAATATAAGAGATACCTTGTACCCCATATTGATTAAATAAAGTTTCGAGTTGAGTTTAAATTATTATAATTAACAAAACTGTATTCCTACCACGCAAAATAGGCACGATAGCGGAAACTCGCCCGTAAATTAAAAAAAACTAAACTGTATTCCTACATAGTTTTTTGGCAGAGAAGGTGTGATAATACAGTCAAGTTTAAAAGTAATAGAGAACAGAAGCAGCAGAAGTAGTGGTTAGTGGGCAATGAAATACATTTTAGATAATAAAACCACAACTGCAATTTTCTAAAAGATTTTTAAGAAAGCATTTGGGTCAAGATATAAACAATACATAATAGAACAACTTGAAAAAAAAAAAACTATGAAAGTTCATTATTTTTGCCGTTATGAAAGCATTTAATTTATGTTTATATTACATTTAAAATAAATAAGTTAAAAAAGAAAATTTGAAAGTTTTACAAAGTACCTTCAAATGCTCTTCAAGTAGTCTTTTAGTTTTGGGTGTGACAACATATCCATCAGTTTTGTAGTTCTCCCCAGGTGCATGGAAGGGGAGCTTTTTCATCAGTTCAAATATTGATATGGCACCTGATTCTATCTCAGGTTTGTTAACAGTTGTTGTTATTGAGGCTGTAATGTTAAATTGAATCTAATTAAAAGCATTTAGAAATCCAACTCTACCATAAATTTGGTAATTTTGATTGATAGGGAAAGTAAATTGATTGGAAACCATGATAGGATAGGTATTTGAGGTAAAAGTTCTTATTTATTTATATTTATTTATATAACAATATAATTATGAAATCTGTGACCTAACCATTTACATCATCCTTTTTAGCCTTCTTGCCATCATCAGATCCTTTTGTCTTCTTCTCAGATTTAAGTTGTGGGGCAAGGTCAGCCTCATTTTTGGGTCCTAACAAATCAAGTATCTGTAAATTTGCATTATTGTTAAAGTAATGAATTGCTTTTAATTTGAAACTGAGCAAATATTAGCTCAGATGACTTGATAATAATATTTTGACTAACACCTGTTTAAATATAAATCAGTTCTTAAATTCACCTTTTGAACTATGTATTGAAAGTTACTTTACTGTGTAATATTTTTTTAATATTAAAGATGTTTTTTGCTCTTTTTCATACCTGAACATCAACTTCATTTTTGATAGCTTTTCCATCAGCCCAAGGCAAGTCAGCCCTGACAGCCTGCATGATGACGCCGGCATTGAACCGGTACCTCTTCTCAAGGAGCTCCTGCTTGTACTTCACCATGTGCTTCTCAACAAACTGCTCCACCTGTTCTGGTGTCACTACAACTCCTACACCACAAGCTTTTTCAAATGCAGCCACATCAACCTTTGCCTCATTCACATGACTCAATAAGTATTCCAGTGCTGCATCCACTCTTAGAGTAGAGTCTAGTTTTCCTGCTGAGATGTACTTGCAAAGGAATTGCAGCTGGGATGATATCTGAGGCTTGATCTTTGTAGCTAGATGGTAGATTAGTAAGCCTGCACCAGCAGGCAATGAGGAAATGTCAGTCTGTAAAAGTATTATAGGATTAAATGTACCTATAAAGGAGTAGGTACTTACTTACGGAATTATAATGAATGCTAAGCTTACATACCTCTTCTAAAGCTGCTAGTAAAGTTTTAGTTACATTAACATTTTTCAATGTTTCCTTCGCTTTCTGTTCACTAAGACCAAAAGATCTGAGCTTTCCTATAGTTTCTTCAGGGGACATTGTGGGCTAAGGCTTCGATATTGTGCTAATTATTAAATTTACTTCAAAGAAGCGAGCATCCAAGCAGCGAAACGAAAAAGCAAAATAGAGTCAAAATTAATGAAGATAGGATACGTAGTTCATACGTTATGAGGAAATTAATCGCTGTATAAATAAATACCTATGGAAGATATGTATGGCTAACACAAGACAAGTCACACTAAACTAAACACATTTCTCAAACCAAACGGCAAGAACAGGGCAAGAACAGCATCACATTTTACACCTCACCGACATGTCACCGACCGACCTCATTGTGCCGGTCGCGGCGACAGCGCTGTCAGTCAGTCTAAGTTCAAAGCAGCAGTAGTCAAACTGTCAGTATTAGGTATTAAACCGGTAAAATAAAAATTATCGATATGTAACAGAAAATTTATTTTAATAACCGTACAACGTTGCCGGGCTTTAAGCCCCGGCGGTTTCCTTTCTCTGAGTTAAGCCCACCCTTTTAACCAAATTTGTGAACTTGAAATGAGAGGTTTTCAAAGTGACAGAAAAGAAAAAAAAAGTTTCATAATACGCCGGTAGATGGCGGCGATAAGAGAAATGGGAGATCGAATATTGACTGAATCTTTGGATTGGATCATTTTCTGCTAAGTATAAATCTTAATTTCACCTACTCCGTCACTGCCTCAGTTAAATTTTAATTTTTATGTTTCATTTTGAGCTATTGAATCATTAATTTCAGCTTAACCTATTGCTCCTGGCAGAGCGCCATCTGGTAGCAGCTTAATAAAACTTGTTTTTTTTCTTCTGAGCTGTCAAATTGAAAACCTCTCATTGGCAAAATACTCCACTGAAGTGGATTCAAGTCCATTAAATAAATATGAAAAAAAAAGTATATTATTTTTGGTGATATTCTGTTTATAATTATGTTTCTTAAGTAAATAAATAAATTAAAATAATAATAACAGAAAAATTAAAAACCGATTATTGCTCATATTGCTTCGCTTCACTTACACGCACAGCACCATAGACAAAGTAGAACGCTGCGCTTCCTATAGACGGAACATAGAAGAACCTGAATGCGAGCAGTCATCAAATGTGTATGTGTGTTTATGTGTATAAGTTGTATGGATTTGAGTCCAGCTGGACTCAAAATAGTAGACAAAATAGCAAAAACATAGACAAGAAAATGCTAAATGCAGCTCGCGTGCATTCTAGGCTGTATACAGTTTATGAGTTGGTCTCTGTCTCTCATATGATTAATTTGTTATTTTTGAAGGAATACGAGTAGTAGTTCTCCGTTTCTGCTAAAATCAGCCAATGCTGGAGGGAGTCGCGGAGTTGAACACAAAGTTCGAGAGATCTCCCGTGACCCCCTTGCTAACAGCCGAGGAGGACACCGGCGGGGTTTTAGTGCTGCAGGGTACTCGTTAGGAGTTTCCTATGCTATTCCATCGAATGTGGGAGATGTGGGAGATGGTTTTTTACATACTTACGCAAATTCTTTAAAACTTTATTAAAAATGAATACTTTTGCCAGAATAATTAAAAAACGCGAAAAAATTTGAATTTCGTGTCACACCGTGAGTTACCGCCATAAGGAGAAAATTATTAAAGAATTCTAACTCCACATACAAAGTGGCTCCCCTATTATTTTCTAGATATCTGTGCCAAACACTACCGCATAAATTCCTCCAATTTATGAGGATGCGCAAGCGCAAGAGGAATTTTTTATTTTAGTTTAAAGGGAACCGCAAGCGGCAGTCAAAATAATGCAATAATACCGCATTATGCGCAAGCGACATCCTCATCAACCCTTGTTTATATTATGAGTACGTACACATTAGTTTTTAATTGAATTTATGTTTATTTTAATACTAGTCGACCCGGCGAACTTCGTACCGCCTTATCTATTAGTAGGTATGTTGTATATGTAATATACATTCCTTATTTAAAAAAACTTATCAAAAACTGTTGCAAAGTTTACATATGGTAGGGACAGACGCTTGAAGCGACTTTGTTTTATACTAAGTATGTATTGATTGACTTAAACCTATTTGTAAGTAAGTCTATAAGGCTTAGGCCTCCTTTCAATGTTACGCGGCCGAGTTGCGAACATTTCTTGGCGCGATATTTAAATCTGATTTTTCGCGCGAATTAACTTGGGTGTATCGTTACTATGATTTATGGGTTTATTGAATTGTGATTACGAAATAATATGATTTATCGATGTTATATAATTTTTTTACTGTCTAATAGGTTTTATTTTAGTACAAATTGTTTATTGTTGAGTACTTAAACATACTTTATTAGAAACATTAAAAAAATTGTTTAGAACTTTAACTATCTAACTAAATATCTTACCTACTCATTATTTACTAAATAAAAGGTAAATATTTCTATTTCTTATTGTTACCAAGCAGTATCGCCTACTTTAAAAACATTTTAATCCGAATCCATCTGCATAAGGTTCCAAGTGGATTTCCTGGAAGAAATCGCTTTTAGCGATAAGGCCGCCCATTGCATGCAAATTCTATTTGTCAGCACCCTGACTTGAACAATATATTTTTGTATCTTAATTTGTATGCAATAAAGTGTAAATAATATTCTATCTATCTTCACATGATTCATCACCATAAGTCATAACCCGACCTTTATTTTATTTTAAGTATGCTTACATTCGATCTCAACATCGGTGTCGAATGTCGATGTCGGTCGGTCGGTTGCGCTTCGATTCCTACTCGAAGTGGTATCGCATGACACAATCATCTGCGAATTTTCTGAGATTGTTTGCAATCAAGTTACATATGTATAGTTCGTTTCTGACAAGGCGGTAATAAATCAAAGGAGGATTCTACTCACCTTATCTGAAACTTTCCCAAAGCAACATGGGTTAAAATCTCAAAAAATATAACAGCTGTTCCATACATTGGTTCGATCAGCTGACGGGGTCGGAACACTGTGTTAGTAAGCTAGCAAGCTTGTACTTCTGGCTTCGTGTACTAGCTTATAAATTGTCTACACGAAGCTGGAAGTACTATTAACTTGCTAGCTTACTATACTGTGTTCCGAGCAAAATATTTGCTATTTTAGGCAACAATCAAATCACCTCTACACTGTCTGTCTGTCTCGCTTTCACGTCAAAACATCTTAACCGATTTTAATGAAGTCATAGTGTATTTTTTAATGCAAAGATTTCACGGGATCGGAAAATTGGGATTTTTGTTTCATGGGGTGTGCAGGCGAAGCCGCGAGGCGCACACTAATAAACATAACAGCGTTAATAAAGGAACACAAATCAATGAAAACAAATACTTAAGTAGATAGAGGTAAGTAAGTACTTAATAAAACACACCTTAATAATAGGTTTAAAACTTTGAACATGTTGAAAACTATGTAATATAGTTATATAGGTTGACAGGTGCATTAAGTAGGTATTTGTTTCTTCCTCAGCGTCGAGCGAGGCCGAAGCCCTTCGGATACAAATAATGTAGCAATATTTTCATTTGAGGTGAGAGCGTGGAAGACCGCGGCCGTCTCTGTGCGGACTAATCTCGTGCTGTACCACCGCAGAAGTGGGTGTTCAAAACTATCGCGAAACAAAACAAATTATGTGACTTAAATTACGAAAAAAAGCTCGTTAAGTATATTTACATATTAGATTAGATCACTCAATAGACATTGTTGGATAAGTTGAAATGAAATTAGGATGCCAGTCTGCAGTGAGTACATAAAATAATCTAGGTAAACAGTTTTTTAATTTCAAGTGCAAATTTTGGGTATGGTGGAGTAATACATCCACTAAGCTTGTTTCAACTCTAGCACCGAATACCTAATACTCTAGGTAGAGTTTTCGCTCGAATTGATAAGAATGTTATTTTTGTTAATTAAGTCAATCAATTATTTAATAAAATCATACATAATAGGTACTTATTAATAAGCTTTTCCTGGCTCTAAATTTAGCGTTTTCATCGTTAAAATATTCATATCAAATCAACTTTGATTAAAATTTTCAGCGATTTTAGTTCAGTTCTACCATATTATGATGCTGTTAGAGAAAGATACAGTATAAAGCTTTTACATAAATTAGTAAATTGTTTGTTACACAATTTGTATGATAAATTCCTAGCAAAATGTAAATATTAATTTGAGGTATAGCGTTACACTAATTAATTTAACAGGAAGACACAAGGATTGTGCACCGCGCGGGCCGCGGATCTGTGAGTGTCCGCAATGATCAGCACCACCTCTCCCAAGTCCTCTTTTGCGAAGCTGGGTTTATGCCCAAAGCCAAAGACTTTTAAGGTCATGGTGCTCGGTCAAACAGGAGTCGGAAAATCTGGTATGTACATAAGTACGCCGGCTAATGTCCCATCCCATAATCCCCACGTTAAAAAGTATCGAGGTGGCACGGATTACAATCACAATTTGCTTACTAATAATTACAAACCCTTGATAAAGGTAGCCCTTACCCTTTTCTATTTATTTATCCCTTGATGCAATAATTATGGGTTGGTTGGCTTTTTATTTTATCGGAGGTGTCACATTTCTTTATAAGATTTCAATAGTTTAAATATAATGTTTTTTTACTTTATGTTTAAGTTTTGTAAGCTATAAAACGTCATTTACCTATTATTAAAAATTAGATATTATATTAATAGCTATTACTGCACTTTTCCATTTTAGTCGGTCGTAAAAACATGTTTACCTGCTTATGTATTATATAGTTATAATCCATAGGTATAGGATCACAGGGGGGATTCTCGTAACGACTGTTACCGTTTAACGTTTTCGACCCCGATTTCTTGACATTTGAAAACAAAATGCTTACAAGCGATTACGAGATCGGATCACAATCAAGTATTTGCTACGAGAATTTGCCCCCCTGATCCAACATGTAGTTAAGCGAACGAATATTTTAATTTTATTTTAAGTTTCAGTTTTAAAAAACTTTCGTTAATGGAAAGAGTATTTTCAGATTCAGAACTAAGTACTTAGGTATATTTAAATTTTTTTTTCTATATAAGAAATCAGAAGTTTGTAGATAGAATTATAGGAGCATTTTATTTGACGGTAAGGTAGGTGAGCTCGCGGGCGGGGCGGGACGTATCAATTTATATGATATATGACTATTATGTATATATGACTAGTTTTAAATAATAAAAAAAAACAATGGCAATTTATCGAAGGCATACTAATCAACGATCTCTCTTACAGCTTTAGTGGTAAGATTTATAACAAGGCGTTTCATCGGTGAATATGACTCCAGTCTAGAAAAAACGTACAGTTTTCAGACAGTTATAGACAACGAGATGGTCTTCTTTGAAATACTCGACGCGGCTGGCGATCCTCATGTAAGTAAGTTACTGACTTTGTCTGATACTTCCACATTCCATACGATTTATTGCAACAACCTCATTACTTTAAGAACTTAGTAAGTAATTAGAATATTATATTTTTATGCTTTTCAGTTTTTTTTTCGGCGGTTTCATTTTTTGATAAAAAGTTTTATCCTGTTTTTAATTATTATCCGTCAAAGTTAAACATTCGAATAAGATGCATTATTGTACTTAGTATTCCGTTATTTTGATGCGTCAAAAGCGAGGGGGGAGACTTGTCTCGTTAGGAGTTTCCCCGCCTAAAAAAAAAAAAAGGGGGGGAGACTTGTCGCAAATTAAATATATATGCTACAAAAAGATCTTCACGAAAAAAAAAAAGTAAGTAACAATTCTTAACAAATTCACAATATTGAAATCCACCCTGACCTATTGCTTTCTAGGATGGAGAATATGCAAACTTAGAAAGACACATCCGCTGGGCGGAGGCCTTCATCCTGATGTACTCGGTGACGGACAAGTGCTCCTTCGACGAGTGCCACCGGCTCAAGTTCCTCATCAACTACAACAAGCGCCGCCGCCGGCTCGCCTCCTCCATGAAGGCAAGTTTTAGTAAAACTATTTGCGTAATTAAAGACGTATGTTAATTCCTTGGTTTTCAGTGTCGTGTAAAGAGTCGCGGGCAGATGTTCTTTACTCTAACAAAAACATTACATTTTCTACAAACAAACATTACATTACATTTTAAGTATTTTATGAAGTAATTTTCCCTCTGGTAAAGTTCAGCGTCAGTCGGCACGGCAGGTTTCTTTGGATCACCTCATCTTTCGCTTCCCACCAAGTCGGGTGGCTCATCTTTGTTGATGATTTTAAGATGCCCTGAAGACGCGTGTGATACACCATTCATGTGTACTAATCTAAATTTTAAGGCTACTCTGGCATAACAATATCTCCAAAGTTCGGTGTACTATAATAGTATTGGTACAGAAGATCTCGAGGGTTTAGCATAGGAACTACTTTAAACACAAACTAAAAGTTTTCTAATCAGGTATTTACGTATAAACTAAGTTTTGTAACCAAAATGTAGTACCTCTAACACTAAAATTTATTAGTATACGACTGTTCTAAATATATAGAGGTAAACAAGGCAAAACAAGTTATTACTTACGCGTGATTAAACACGCGTTATATTAAATATTGTCAACTTAGATTATGGATGCGTATTAAGCTTTAATGTCTCATTATAATTGTTCACTGAATAAATCGAAACATTCACTCAAACACAGAGAACTTGAAGGTCTTAATAATGTATGTGACGTTTTTGCTAATACGCTACTTAATACATTTGGGAGTCGATTAACACATTCCGAATTTTAGCTAAGTATATTAGCCCATGCGTTTTTGTCCTTAATTTTATTTAATCTTCAACTTCTTCGGGCAAATTCAACAAAAAATAATATATTCCGTTTTTTTCCAATTTATTGTCACAAAGCCAAACCAGCAGCGCCGAATTGAATAAATAAAACATCCATCGAGACACAAATCTGTTCGACTAGAATTAGCATATTATTTTGTTCGTAAATAATTTTCCTTCCAGGACAGTGTACTTGAAGTTCCGGTGGTGCTAGTCGGCAACAAGGCGGACCAGAGCGGGGACCGCATGATCACCACTGACGAGGGGCAGAGGCGCAGCAAGGAAATCGGCTGCGTATGCTTCCACGAAATATCCGTTCGGGAGAGTATTGAACAGGTATTTAATTAGACATTTATTTTAGTACCGTGGTACATACTTTTTCAACTATAACTAAATAAAAAAAATGCTTATCTAAACAATCAGAAGGTTTTATTTCTATGATTTTACATCAATAATAAATAATTCAATAATAGTAATAATATACTTACTTAGTCCATTTTTGATATTTGCCTTAGTTTAGAAGATATTAATTTTTTTCGTGAATGACGCTAGCTGTAAACTGGCTGTTAAAATTACTTGTAATACTTACGTTACTTTAGGAACTTAGTTATTATTTTATGCTTATCAGTTTTTTTTCGGCGGTTTAATTTTTTGATAAAATCTTTTATTTTTTGCTTTTCATTTCTTTCTGGGTTTTATACTTTTATTTCCCCACAAGGTGGTAAGACGACATGGTTGACGGTCATTATCATGATTGAGCATTATCTGTCTAATTACCGTTACCATTTTTATTTTGCATTTTATTTATTTATTAACTCTTGAAATATGTTAAGTATATGTAAACTTAATTATTAGTCTTATTGGCACTCAATTTGTTTTAGCCATTTTTGATTTATAGGAAGTTAAAAAATAACGTGGTAACGGTAATTTTAAAATAAAGAAATGTATAGTTACGGTGATTAGAAAATACGTAATTAATTGTATTTTTTATACCTTTTGTGATTAAAAATTATTAAATTAATATAATTTAATATAGATAACAACTTAAGCTTAGGAAGAACTTGTCAAAAAGCCTTCTAGGACATAAAATTACAATTAAAATATTTCTTTCTCATGCCATTCAGTATTATGGGACGAAGCCCGGATATTGTAAGAGATGCGAGAGGATGATAATTATAATTTCTGTGTGTACTGTGTTTTTTTTCCAGACGTATTAATTTTTTTTTTTATTTATAAAAAAGTTTTATTCCTTTTATTTTAAGAACGCAAGTGCATTTCACTGCCAATTTAATACAAAAAACCCAACTAAACAAAAACACACAAATATTGCAAATAGAGACGTAAGATATTTTGCAATGGCCCCAAACCAAATAAATATGAATACATAAACAATTAAAATTAAAAACACAGGATACAGAAAACAATGGTAATGTTGGAAAGGTGGCCTTATCGTATCGTCTTATTAAACCATAATGGTCCTAACTCCTCATATTATATGTTACATAGAAAAAAAAAATACTGTGATGGGTTGTGAAGTAAACTAGAAATATTATGATGATAAGTGCTATTCTGTAAATCAATATAAATATTTTTAAAATTTTCATAGAACGGTAGTTATATGAATAAGAATAAGAAAAAAATTTTTTGTGAAACATAAGTAAATTTTTGTTAATGTACTATGTAACGGTAATTTGCGTAACGGTAATTAGACCACAATATATTTTTATTCATAAATCTGAAAACAAACAAATGTGTTAAAAAAAATTGCTAATACAGACAATTAAAGACATAGTTCTGCGTGTTTTTCAATAAAGACTACAATTTACAAATAAGTATTTTTTTAATTAAGAATCGTAACGGTAATTATAACATTTGAAATCCAAGGTGACGGCAATTATACACATACACGTGTAAAATTTAAAATAATAGCCCATTATTCGTCCACAGATGGCAAATCCGCGGTATAACTGATAACAAAGCCATTAATCCACTGGTGACTTGTGTGGCATTTAGTAGTATGGATGGGCATCCAAAATTAAGGAACGTAACGGTAAGCCCTTAATTCGGCCGGACGAGCAGATTAACCATGATAACTTTTCTTTGAATGTTTTTAAAATTTGTATTAAAATAACGGACATGTATTGCCGAGCATTTATTAAGAATGAAATCCAGTTGCACCGATAAAAACAAAAAACTACAGACAAGTGTCTGCACAAAATCGGGTAGCGGACGCGGAACGGTAGTGAGATAACAAGAGATTTGAGTTATTTTTAAACCCCAAATCTCCATCAAATCAGAAAAAGTATTTAATAACAGCCCGGACGCGCCAAAATGCTCTTTTCTGATAATGGCCGTTGACAGGGACGACAAGACCGGTCGGTATGGCGATTTGTCAAAAATATTGTAAGTGTATATCAAAAGTTATAATGTCAATACAGACACTGCAATACAATCCGAGTGTATAAAAAAGTCACCCCTAATTTAATATATATATATATAAAATATAATAATAATATATATTATACGACGACTTGAGAACCTCCTCCTTTTTTTCGTCGGTTAATAAAATTTCCAGGTGTGGAGCGTGTTCCGAGACGCGCGGCGCTTCTGGCGCGTGAGCAGCAAGTCTCCGCGCACGCGTGCGGCAGACGCTGCCGCCGACGGCGTGCACCCCCTGGTGGCCGCCGCCTTCGCCGCCCCGTTCGCCCGCCCAGCTGGTCCCCTCGTGCGGGCCTCGTCCGCCACTACTCCGGAGCCTATAGAGTCACATTGTAAGTTTGTTGTTGGGTTCCCTCTTTTCAATTTTGCTAAGTCTGCCTTGCTGAGTGTCACAGTATTTTTTAACAGAATGTATTAAAGTTAGTTAACTCTAGTCGTAAATTAACAATAACTAATAATTAATAAATTAACTATTTAAAAAATGAGATTTTTGTCAAGGCATGAACGTCTCTCAGTTTCTAAACAACTAGTCAGATAGTATTTAGGACTTAATTGTTTGGACTTTTGCTAAAATTGTGTAAGCTTTAATATTTTTATACTGCGTCTCGCACATTTGAATCTACCGATAACGAGTATTCTATATTGATCGATCAACTTCTGACCTTTTGTGGCTTTTCTACGATGTACTGCTGTTTGAACCCTCCGGGATGTCATAGCGACGGGGGTCGGGACCCGGATATCGGGGGATATCGGCAGAAAAAATATTTACGGCCAAACTGATATTTTTGTTTTTAATTTGAAAACAAATTTTGGGTAATTTATAAATTTTCACTTCTATCACTTGAAAATAGAATGGGTGAATATTTAGACCTTCAAAAACATGCGTCCGGACGTGAAACTGCGAGATTTAAGAATCTATGAGTCTGAGTTTTTAATATGTTATTATTCATCCAAAAAAGGGGCCTAGACCTAAACAGTTAGTAATAGGTAAATTGGATTTGGCAAACGTGAAAAAAAAAAATTTTTCACCTAAAATCGGCCGTCAGCGTTGCGTCCGGACTCCGACCTGCGCTCAAAATGATGTTATAACTTTTTAACTTTGACCTAAAAACTTTATTTTAATCGATGGTTGATACGTTGTTTAACATTAAAAAAAATATGATAGGTAACCTAATTTAATTATCCGTTAAAGATATTATTCAACTTATACGCGCGTCCGAAGTTTTGTACTTTTTGAACTACCGCGCAGTTCTTCTTACATAACTCGCTAACCAATCGGTTTTAAGTTTTGTAGTGCCGTGAACCCTTAGTGATGCTGAGTAAGTAAAAATAGTGAGACATGCACTGAGATGCTTCGTTTCGACTCAATCACGTTATATTTGAGCGCAGTTACGCTTGGTCACCCTTTCTTAAAAATCTGTTCTGTAGCATAGAAAAAAAATCAAGCCATTATATCATTGTTTATATTAGATAATAATGAAATACTATGTGTTTTGCATACTATTGTAGTATTATTTACTTGCTAGACCTTTTATTTCCTATGAATAATCCACTTTTTTTTTTTCATTGCTAAGATCGCTGTCCATAAGATCGCTGTCATTTCTGAGATCGCTGTCTTAATGACAGTGATCTTATAGTCAATGACAGCGATCTTGTAATTTACTTTTCAATTTCACTGTTACCATTTTTTTCTAGAATTCTTCTTTACTATTTAGTGTAGGTATAATGTTTCTGATAAAGGGTATCATCAGTTCAACCACAGGTGAACTTCTGAAGGCGGGTAGAAAACCGATCCTTAGTGCCAACATCTACAGTAGGTAATTGTATAATTCCGTTTAGAGGCATAGCACAGGTAAAGTACCGCCACCCGCGAAAATATTTATTCCACTAGATGATGAAGCCTTTGTAGGCGGGGAAACTCCTGACGAGTACCCTGCAGCCCCGGGGAGATCCGCAGGATAATGTGGGGTTCGCATCCACTATAACACAGCCGGTGTCCTCCTCGGCTGTTGGCAAGGGGGTCACGGCAGATCTTTGATCTTTATGTTTAACTCTGCTACCTCCTCCAGCATCGGCTATTAAGCCTCTTCACGAGGGGCCAAGGTGGTAGTCCCCCCAGAGCGTGGATGGCTCTCCCGACGCTGAACGACGGAACTGGACACTGCGTTCCGTCATCCTTCCCAGGTTTGTTATATGAGCAGAGCTTGTTACTCCCCCCACGGCGGAGTGTTGACACCGTGGTGGCAGTTGAAAGACCCTGCTCCTTCCACCTCGACCGCCAGGTGCTACAGCTATTCCACCTTGGCTGCAGCACCCAGCGATCGCGCGTGGCAGTGTCCTAACACTGACACTGCCACCCTCTCCTACGGGGCTTGTAAGCGCCTCATTGGTACAGTGGCGGACACGGTGGGCGTAACACTTCCGGTTTTTCTGTATTGCAAAATAGCTCTTGTTCTTTGGTAATACAGTCTAGGGCTGACGAAACCATAGACAAATCTGTTACGGCCTCCTAGTCCGCCACTGTACGTCCATTGCTGTCAGCGACGGCGACATCAAGCCAGCCGCAAAGCGGGGAGGGATGACAGCCTGGCATTTACTCCCCTGCACGTTCGATTCAGCCGGATAAACCTGTGATCCCAACGGTCGGCGACTTAGTCATCAAGCGCACCGTGAGAAGGACTATTATTCCCAGCATCTAATAACGCAGGGTTCCTTATCAGCCGAGCCATAAATCTCCACATGGACGTGCCATTGGGGGAGCCCCTAAGTCCCGTGATTCACCTCTTCGCCTTCATTCCCTCTTCCTCTTCAATTACTCCCTTATTCTTTCTCCTCGTTTAGCAGGGCTTGTTAACCCCCCCACGGAGCCGAGGAGTACGCCGTGGTGGGGGTACCAAGCCCCGCTCTCCTTATCGACTCACACTATGCTCTTTGATAAAGCAGGAGCATGTGGAGCGCCACTCTCGCCATATTATTAGCCACCGAGCGATCACACCAAACGGTAGGTAAACGAAAAGTGTCATCGACTAGTGTGGCCCAGGGTGCACCACGTGGAGGTTTATCTGGCCAGAACCCCAGATAATGTAGCCTAGTATTTTAAAGGCACTGTTGTATAGCTTTTAGGTTTAATACCAAGGAAATCTACAAATTGTTGCCAAAAGTGGCCATTTGTAGCTTTCTTTGGTTTATAACCACCATTGCTCTAAAAATACAAGGCTAAAATATCTAGGGGAATACTGTTTCACTTTTTTGATACTTGCCTCAGTTTAGAAGATATTAACTCTTTTCGCTTGTGGCGCTACTTTAGCTGTGCTATGCCGCTTAAGTATCAGAGATTTGAAAACTCCAGAAGAATGGAAAAGAAGAGTAGTAGTATTGTTCTTCTAAAAGGATGATAAAACCCTGCTGAAGAATTACAGGCCAATCTAAGTTTTTAGCCATGTTTACAAACTGTTCTTGAGAGTCATTTGGAATCGTATTGCGCGCAGGATTCATGACTCTCAGCCACCCAACAAGCCGGTTTCCGTAAAGGCTTCAGGACCATAGACCAGATACATGCTTTACGGCATGTTGATTAGTTGTTTGAATATGCCACAGAAATAGTTGGTTCATCCAAAGAACCAAGGATAACGTTACTTTAACATATAATATTACAAAATAAAATCTAAATTAGAAGCGATGGAGTTTTTATTTATGTTTTTTAATCTTAAGATGCAAGCTTGTTAAAACTGTGCCAAGAATTCTATTATTATTTCTTGAAATAAAAAAATAACTTTTTACAATAAAATATTGAGTTCAATATGTTTTTATTTCAGTTATATGAGGTGTTATAAGATCGCTGGCAGTGAATATAAGATCGCTGTCCTAATTTTTTCAAAAGCGATTTGCAGAGAAACTTTTGGGTAAAAAAGAGTCCCTCCATCATGAAAACTATAACTTTTTGTTCTTGTATACGATAAACTTATTAAAATAATCAAATTCTAAAAAAAAAATCATGGACAGCGATCTCCGATGAAGAATATTTTTTGTGAGAAATACAATAGAACACGACCCTCAGCGAGTCTAAGCGCGGCACGGCACGGTAAATTGAGCGGCCTGCAGTATAGATATAAGTCTAAAGAATAGACGAATTTTAGCCGACCGCTGTGGGTCGTTTCTAAACAGAAAGGACAATTTTTTTTAATAAAATTTGTTTTGTCTAAGTTGTAATTACTTATGATGTATAAAAGCTTTGGTTTAAACGTAACATTGTAAGCGTCTTTAGCCACACGTTTAAACTATGTGTGTCCTATAAGTAGTGCTACGGTTGATGCCAAATTTGCAGCACTTGTAATTTAGTGTAATTTTTATGTCATCTTAATGGTTTATAGTTTTAATTATAGGTTTAATTTAAATTTCATAGCACAGCTAAAGTAGCGCCGCCCGCGAAAAAAATTAATATTAGGTTAAAGACCAAAGAAAGCTATACAAGAGTGCCCTAAAAATACTAGGCTGCATTGTCTAGTAGAATACTGTTTCAAATTTTTGATATTTGCCTTCGTTTAGAAGATATTAATTTTTTTCACGGGTGGCGCCAACGTGAGTAGATATATGACATCTATATTGCATTGTATCCTCATACAAAATATACAAATAGAAGAACCCAAAATTTTATTCGATATCTCTCCCCTAAACAACTACGTTACGGAAATTGCCTTTTATTTTCACTTCTCCCTGAGCAATTTATAAATGCTTCAAGATCTTATACTTAAATTCTTTTCAAAACTGCGTGTCATTGTTATTCAAAGATTTAAAGCAAATAAATAAACTAAAATAAGATTTTGCAGTGTGTATATTTTTTGATTTCTTTTCCAAGTTCGGAATGTTCCTAATGAAACCAATTTCTTTCTTAGGGACACCCAAGCAGAACGTGTTCGCGAACCTTTATTTTTAATTTACGTGCTACGAAGACGTAGCTAACTGTCTACGATATCGGTGCCAACACAGAACAAGGAAGATGCTTTCTCTCTTGTTCTGTGGGTGCCAAGGCCACTGCTTCGTTTTTGCTACGTTTCTGCTACGCAGGCTACGCAAAGCGACCAGCGATTTACGTATAATCATTAGAGTTTTTTGGAAACTATAAATTCCATAAGTTATATAGAATTAAATTAATATTTGTTCACTTTTTCGTTTATTTATTTCGTTTATAACTTTTAATAAGTTTTAACCGAAGTCGTGGCCAGACACTTTAGTGAATACTATTCGTGGCAACCTGTTGTAGGGTTATTGTATGTTTTTTTTTAATATATTATATACGAGCTGTCCCGGCTTACTTCGTTACGCAATAGAATATAAGATACTTTTGACTGCCCAGAATGAGCGAGTAAAAAAACAAACAACAACAACCAACCACCTGTCAAAATATGTAAACAACGGAAAAAATGTTGCACCTTGGGTTACATTATTTGAGTACTTGTTACTACGGTAGTTTTAAAACAACAGCGTAATTATAAAAATCTACATCAAAATGTGGGAAGTTTTTATTAAATTCTTAGGTATTTTTGGTTTCGTCAGTGCAGTGGTTAGGAAGGGAAAAAATATAATTTACATCATTCTGATAAGGGTATCGTGATAATTGAGCCAAAAAAAATTGCAAATCAATCATGTTTTTTGGCGCGTAATTACATAAACATGTAATTATTGTATTATCTTTAAATTTTATAATTCTGTAGTTCAGACTTAGTTTTTATCTAAAAACTTTTTATAAAAAAATTAAACCGCCGAAAAAACTGAAAAGCATTAAATAATAGGGAAAAATTTTCTATTAGGCCTTAATTTACTCACTTCTTAAAGTAATTTTGGATTACCAAGAAATTTTAAGTCGGCGCCACACCACACAAGCAAATTCATTATCTATGTAAAGCGCGATGCGCAGCGGCATACGTTTTTCGGTTATTTCTTTGAATTTCAGGTAATTTAGTGATCTTGATTCGTTGATTCTGTGGCACCGACTCAAAATTTCTTGGTAATCCAAAATTACTTTAAGAAGTGAGTAAATTAAGGCCTAATAGAAAATGTTTTCCTATTATTTAATGCTTTTCAGTTTTTTCGGCGGTTTAATTTTTTTATAAAAAGTTTTTATTTTTTGCTTTTCAGTTTTCTTTGGGCTAATTTTTTTGACCCCAGCTAATCACCCTTCACAGGGTGGTCGCACCCCACAAGGTGGCCACGCACAACCTGGTGAAGGTTGAGGGACTAACAGGATGAGGTTCGATCACGACCGGTCGGTGAGGCGATTTGTGAGGGAGGCCTATGTCCAGCAGTGGACGTCTTTTGGCTGATTTTATTTCATTTCCAAAGATATTGTAAGTAGGTATCAAAAGTTATAATGTAACACGGAAATGCAACCTGTGAGTGGATAAATCGACCCGCCGACCAAAAAGTCACCCCTATTTTCCCACCCTCAGGGTGGGAATTTTATTTTTAAATTTTTATGGGACCAACTTCAAGGTATACACTGTCGATTAAAAAAAGAATTATCAAAATCGGTCCGTGAAAATGCGTGATCATACATAAAAAAAAAAAATATATATACGCGACGAATTGAGAACCTCCTCCTTTTTGTTTTTTCGTCGGTTAAAAAGACGTGAAACATGTCAAATAACTTATATTTTGGTACTCATGCTGTCGTTCAAAGTAGGTGTTGTTTATAAACGACGATCGTTAAATGTACTACTTTTTCACTAAGGATACTTAGTCCACATAAAATCTTATTATTTTTTGTGCGATTGATGATTCGATATTTTTAACCTGGGTAACATAATTTTTTTTAAGATCACATTTTCACACGTTAAGACTTAATAAAATAGTTGAAGAATTGAAAAAAGATGAGGATGGCTCTTTACCAGATACCATTATAGTCATATTTCCACCCGAAAATTCTAATGCGGATCTGGCTGATGAAGACTCAGTAAACAAAAATAATGCGTGAATATAAAATCTACCGGGTTTACAGCTTCGGGGACCTTGTGCATTACAATTCCATACTAAGGAAGATTATAAAAGTGACAGAAAAGTGTGTAAGAGGGAACCTGACCAGTAAGTGTCCTTTTCTCTCAAACAAAGAGATGCATAAAACAGACCGGGAATCTTTCCTGTACAAGTCTGCAAGGGCAGAAGAAATTGTGTAAAGAAAACGACTGTTGTTGTAGTAGCCACTGTTGCTTCCAATTCAGAAAAAATATTGCCACCATCAAGTAAGACGGTATTCCCAGAAAGAGGAGAAGTATATTCAGGAAGATCAGCTGACTCTCATAAGGTCTTTAGTGAAAACATGGAGGGAGTGGATGGGGTCGGTCAGGATATCGGGATATATAGATTTTTTATAATGGCAAAGAAATATTACTTCTGTTTATTTTCCTATGCTATTGATATGGTACTGTACTGTTGAAAACAATCATCTAAAGCTTAGACGAAGCATGAGGTGCCATCCCAAGTAGCAACCGATAGATTTAACTGAGTATTGAAGATTTCTTGAAGGCAACATGGCTAATTCCAGCTATTGCCTTGGTCAAAACTATTATGTCCCTCAAGATATCCCTAAGACTTGCTTGGAGGGTCAGTTAAGAAAAAGTGGGCACGGTATTTAGGAGAATACGAAGGGGGAGTTAATACTACTGCTAAATCATACTTTAACCTTACTTAAGCAATTGGGATTTAATAGGGTTTTCCAGATTCCTTATCTAAGGTTTCGCGATATCTTGAAGTTTAAGTTAAGGCAGCAAAATAGATTTAAATGCAAAATTAAAACTGTTTTATAATCTATTTCACTAATGCAATTTTTGCTAAGCGAAGAAAAATTTAAAACGTTTTCAATTTAAGTAATCATAATAAAGAAAATATGGTGAACATTTTATGCTACAACACAAGAACTTTACTTAGTGTTAAGAATTTGTAAACTATAAGTAAATATGACAATTAGAAATCCGTTTTATTTCGTCATAAGCAATAAAAATCTTAAACGCATGACCATTTATCGTGTAAAATCGATAGAAAGAGCCATAAAACAAACGGGCCCTCGAAATAGCTTGAAATAACAATAAAATAAAGAATAATTGTATATGGAATAATAATAAAGTTATCATTTATGTCATTTATATTACCTTTTCTCATCACATAATCACTTATTTCTTCAGTAAAAACTATTACACTAGTCACATTTAACTGAAATCCACACTTTTTTCACGATATCACTTCGATTTTGTTTTGTTGTTTTGTTTTCTAAAAGTTCAAAATGGCGTATAATCTTGTTTTACTTGACGAAATCTGAATTTAGAAAAGTAAGGATTCAAAAGGGTAGTTGAGTATCAATTAAATCAAAGATTAATAAGTTCGATTCGAAATAATGCTATTTTAGAAATGTTTTACTCAAAAACGATTTCCTCAAATCTCACTTAATACTTAATCGTTTTACTAAATCAAACGTAAGTAACATTTAAATCTCACAGTATTAAGTGATCCTTTAGTTTGATTAAGTAAATCCTCAACGATTTAAGTGATACTTCCGATTGATTTCATGAATACTATTCTGATTTATTTGATCCCTTACTTTGATTTCTTAAATCAAGATTTCTTATCGCCGCCTCCGTGCTTGAATGTTCAACTTCCATTTGTACACTGTTCAGGAGAAGGTTTTTTTACTTATTATCAAACGAGATGTTTAGTTTCAGGAATGATAAATGCAAATTTATAGTTTTTAGTCTAATATATGGAATTGCCAATAAATTTGTTTACGATGGTGTGATTTTACGTATTTTATCATACTTTTAAAATGGAGGTTGAACAAAACTGCGAATAAAAATGTTCGTTCATGGAAATACAACACTCCTGCCATGGAGATAGCACAGTGTTCCTTAAAATTGTTGCGTGCTTGTTTGTCCAACTTCCTAATACCATATACAGGATGATTAAATTAATTCGTAAAAAAACTTGTTTTTAGATGATAAAAGGTATAAGAAATTAAAATCAAGAAATAAAAATAAAAAATTAATTTAGACTCAAGTAATAATAACATAAACATAACGAAATGATAAAATATACCTACTTAATTATTGTTAAAATTTGGTTGTTGTATTGAACCATTGTGAAAGACAGACAAAAGGACTATCAAACAGAATTAACATAATAATATACTTAATTCTCAACCGTTTTATTACAAAGTGAATTTATTAACATCCTGTATCAGTACGTTTAAGTTTCTATTCGGAAATGAACATTATTAAAAAGTACTTATTGCTCGAAAGTCGCCAAAGTACGCCTTTTGCTTGTTTTGAAATTGGTACTCGCCATCCTGCTGCAGCTTTTAACGTTACTCGCAGTTAGTTTTCTTAGTTTTGAACACAATAAAACTAATTTATTAGGTTTTTGCAAGCAAACTAAAGGAGCAACCAAGTTCATCACAGAAAAAACAAAATGGCCGGGTAGCGTGACGTACTGTGCTGTGATTGGTCGGCCGGCTGGAGTTTGAACACTCAAGCACGCAACAAATATTTCGTTGCGGGACTTTGGGTAATGCTGTGGAGGTTGGCTAAACAAGCACGGAATTTTTGTTACGATGATGTTGGCTTCAAAATTTAAAACGTGAAATTTATTGTATTTTTTCTAGGAAAAGCCTTTTTTTACTTGACCTTCTGGACCTAAATTACATCGTTAACAATCCTGCATCAAAAAGTCATTTTCGACCAAAATGGAGTTTGAACACTTAAGCACGGAGCCGACGTTATCTCACAGTATTAAGTGATCCTTTAGTTTGATTAAGTAAATCCTCAACGATTTAAGTGATACTTCCAATTGATTTCATGAATACTTTTCTGATTTATTTGATCCTTTACTTTGATTTCTTAAATCAAGATTTCTTTGTTTTGCAACAGAGTTAGTTTTTCTAATACCAAGTGTAAGTGTTGAAAGTGATAGACGTATGCAATATTATTAGACACATAAATTAGATGTTTATGTACAATTGTGTTTATCAGAATGCATTACAAGGTTGTTCAAACGAATTAATATGATCTATGTTTGTGGCTGGCATGTTGGCGATTCGGGTAGGAAGTGACGTGACTTGGCTATGTCTATATGGCAGAATTTAAAAGGATAATTTCGAATTCAAGCTTTTGTAAGTATTCATCACTTCCGCTTATAGTTCCTTTCGCAAAATGACTTTTTTTTATAGTGTCCCTTTTGTATGTACATGTAAACTTGAGCTAGTGGAGAAATGGTCATTTTTCGAACGGGTCATTTTGCCAAAAGCACATTTTGCGAAAAGGACGTTTTGAGAATTCTTTAAAAGCGTTATGGTTTTCAAAGAAAGTTATTATGTTTTTTTTGGTGTTTTAGCAATAAAGTGCATTTAAACAACAGCAGAGCTTGCATATAAAGTCAAGTGTGTGTGGCAAGTATTTCTATCAGACCATTCTGCTCACACTTGTGGCAAAACAAAAACTGTTGTAATAATTTATTTCACTGCCTTTTGCTGCTTTTTAAGAACCACAAAAGTACATACCATAAGAAAATCAGCAATGGTTTTCAATGCTGTCATATCATCGAGTTATCATATTTTGTTTAGCTAAGAAAGCTGTGTTAGAACTAGTTCGGAAAATATATATAAATAAACTACCTGCATTGGCAACCTAATACTTTTAACTTATTTAAGTGTATCAAATACTTATTCAAAGACTAATCATACAAAATGTATTATGCTAAACGAGTCCGTGACCGTAAATACCTACCTACTTTGCATCGATTAAGAGTGAAAGGCCCTACAATTTAGACCCATAATGCACCGTTCGCAAATATTTCTTCGAAACTGTCTACAAAAAATAAAAGCAAAAGGGACATAACGACAAAGGTTTTTTCGATGTGGTACATTTTGAGAAAGGGTCATTTTGGGAAAATACAATTTTAGAAAGGGACATTATGTAAAAGGAAAATTATGGGAAAGGGACATTTCTGTGTTAAAGGTTATTTTTTTAATTTTTCAACGTCTTTGCTAATTTAATTTTTCTCCATCTTGTACAAACCGTCCCTCTAAATCAATTATTACTTATAAAATAATAATTAATACAAAATTTATTTGTGTTTTGCCTAGCAAAAACTGATTTGAGGACAAACGTCTTAATATGGCTTTTAGTTTGGATAGCAAATCTTTTTTGCATTAGTGCGACTGTATAAGTCGAACAACTATCCCTTAATGATTTAATTCAGTTTACAAATAATGAGAGTTGAGTGAAAAGAGAGTTTTATGGTTTATCTGAAACCTTAATTAATACTGAATAGGTTTAAGATGATTTAACTACGATTTGTATAATCTTTATTTTCTCAAAAAGCGGTATTGGAATACTATATAGCCTTTAAGAAATATGTGACTATATAAAATCGTTTTTTATTTAGTTAAATCACAATACAGGCACTGTTAAGATATATGCGATTTAAACAAAATTCTTCAGTGCTACTTGGGATTTACTAGAGAAATATAGAAAATCAGATGATAGCATGCTAGGTCGTGTTTCAGTTTACACAAATCGTCACGTTATATAATAGATTAATAAAATAAACATTTAATTTTGAAAACCTTTTTGATTCACTTCTTATCTATACGCATTGGTAGTGTATATTACTACCGTAGTTTTAAAACAACACTATTTTCCGGCTTTCCCAGCAAGATATGATTTTTTTCAATATTTTTCCTCTAATATTGATCTATAAAACTACCCCGAAAACAAAAATCAACTTAACTGGTTAAATTTTTTTGTTCCCGTAACAAGTAGGTTAAGTAAGGATCCCTAATTTTTTTGAAAATCTAATATAGCCTATGACACTCGGGGATAGTTTAGCTTCCTACCAGTGAAATAATTTTTCAAATCGGTTCAGTATTTCCGGAGCCATTGATTTTTTGTATTGTCTTGACCATATTTTAAAATTGGCCTTTTTATGACATGAACGGCCATTTCATGAAATGGCCAATATTCGATGGCCAGATCGTTAAAATCTCAACGTTTAACGATTTGGCAAAGTGTTAGTATGACTATTTCATGAAATGGCCAAACGTTAGCAATATCGTTGAATAGTTAAAACTGTCGCCGCTAGTGGTGATGTTGTTGCGTGTGTTGTATGACGCGCTATATTATGGTTTACAATAATAAAATGAACAAAGTGAAATTAAAAGTGAGAAAAAGACGATAAAAGAACAGAACAACTACGTTTTGATTCGAAGATTTGTAATTTTTATGCAAACCAATCGATAAACGAAAGCAACTTCAAAAACCATGGAGTTTCGAACTATTTTTTAAAGGTCCGTATTTAAATCATACTATTTACTCGAATTATAGTAAAATAACTTTTTTTACTTGTTATTGTGTTCTGAGTTAGGTTTTTATAATTAGCTATAATTACTGGGAACTTTTACAAGTTAAATTAATGGAATTTCAAGTTTTAGGTTACGCAACAAATAAAAACAAGTAGGGTGACCACGCAACATTTAAAGATGATATATGATGTAAAAAAGTAAATAGATGAAAAATTCTTTATTTTTAAAAACCTAATTATGATATGTAAGAGCGTGTCTAGTTCATGAATATAATTTTTAATTTGGTAATTTAATTATTGTTAGTGTTACTCTCTTTTTCAAACCATGGGACTTAATTAGAAATAGCATCTATATTGTATATGTAGCATATATTTTTAATTTTAATATAATTACTAGTCGACCAGGCGAACTTCGTACCCCCTAACCTATTATTATGTAATGTTGCTCATGTATTATACTTATAAACCTTTCTCTTGAATCACTCTATCTATTAAAAAGTACTGTGAGACATCTGCCTTCCTGCCTAAATATTTGTAAAGTAAAAATAAGTATATCCTACAAAGCTTATCCTACTTCAATACGAAACATTAATATTTGGCCTTGTCGTGATCGTCTATTTGACTAATTGGTTAGGACCCTCCATACGTTGTGTTTTAAAATCAAATAATTTATAGTGCTAAAGCTCTTTTGAAAATTAAAGAATAAAGAAAATAACTTACGTAAATTTCGACTCAATGTGTTGTACGCTGACAAATAAATTCTTAAAAATAATGCGCGCTAAACACGCGCGCTAGCTCGACCTCGTCAAGCGACTACCTAGGTATCCTAACCAGACGTTCCCTAATTTATTACTGCAATCGTCCTTCTAAAGAATGATTTAAAAGATTGAAAACCCTACTGTTGTTACTAGAAGAGGAACCGCGTTCAAGTGTATTATTACGGAAGGTAAATTTTGTTGAAGTGTATGACAACTAGCCCCGGGTAAGACAGTTCCTTCGCCATGCCCCGTCCGACTAGGTTTTGTGTAACGTTATGTTTTTGTGAAGAAAGTCGACTTTTGATGACCATCGATTCATGTGATAAAGGCTTAAGCCAGATTAATAAAAAGATAAGTTAATATAAGATAAAGTGAAGTTATGTGCAAGATTCTCAAAACGAGAGCTACGGTGTAATAACCCTGTTGCCGCAACGTTCGTCTTGTAACCAGCACTTTTCTTGGTTAGAACTTATTTAGGAATGGATGTCTTGTGGTTTCAACTATCACTCCCACCATGATAGCACATCTCCTGAAGTACCGTAGATCGTTAGGCAAAGCATTGCACTTGCATTCGATCGCTAGGCAAAACAAAACAATAGCAAATTCTTTCGCAGCCGACGTGGGTTTGAAGATAAATGTCGCAAAAACCAAAGACATGAGGTCTGGTAACCACGACAGTACACCGCTCGTAATAAGCAACGCGCAGATAGAGAGAGTTGCCCACTTTGCCTACCTTGGCAGTACTGTGTCAGAGACTGGAGGAACGTATTTAGATGTGACTTCACGTATCGCCAAGGCGAAAAGCGCTTTTGCGTGTCTACGACCAGTATGGCAATCCAAACACCTAAGAGATTTAAACTTAATTTTTTTAACACTAATGTTAAACCGGTATTGCTGTACGGATGCGAGACGTGGAAGAACACTAAGGACCTCACACGGGAACTCCAGGTGTTCATTAACCGCTGCTTGCGCCAGATTCTGAAGATCTTCTGGCCGGACACTGTTGCTAATATCGAACTATGGAAACTCTGCAACGAAGAACCTATAGATTTGCACATCCGTCGCCGGAAATGGGGTTGGATTGGACACACACTGCGTAGAGACACAAATCACATTCCGCGACAAGCCTTAGAATGGAACCCTCAAGGGAAACGCAAACGTGGTCGTCCAAAACAAACATGGAGACGGACAGTGTTGGCCGAAGCAAAAAGTGTCGGGCTGACGAGGAGTGAATTGAAGCGAGTCGCCGCGGACAGATCGACCTGGAGAAACACAATATCTGCCCTCTGCCCCGACTGGGGGACACAGGACTGAAGAGAGAGAGAGAGCAAATTCTTTACATCAAATCACAGCTCCTCTGAAGTTCATCCCCTAACAATGGACGATCGCTTCTTTACGCAAACGAGCCTAAAGTTGCATATTATCAAATGTTAGAAAAGAGGTCTCGCCCCTGGATAAGTTTATCACGAAGTTAGTTTTTACGGTTTAGTGTATATCGTGTGAATATATTATAATATTTATTGAATGTGTGTGAGGCAGAAAGAATGTGTGTGAGGCAGAAAGAATGTATCAAGGGAGGGTCTGATTTTATACAAACTTATATTATAATATTTAAGTTTGTATAAAATCAGACCCTCCCTTGATACATTCTTTCTGCCTCACACACATTCTTCAAGTCCTATTAGCAAATAATGGTTGTGGTGTTAGTTGAGTGTAATAGAATTATCACAAATACGTCATCCAACGAGTAACAAACAAAGTAAGCAGTCAAGCTTCGACAGGATATTTTATATGGTTAGAACAATTCGGGCATCATTTACTCCAAAGGTATTTCTTAATAATCAACTATCTCGTACACCGTAGTGTATCGTCAAGTGATGTGAGCTTTATTAGTTTGTTCGTTTGATCTCCATGCCACCGATCATGGGATCTTGTCTAGAACACTAGGTTCTTTATATTCTCATCATTCAACTATCTCGTGCATCGTAATGCATCGTCAAGTTCGATGTGAGATTTAGCTTGCTCGTTTCATCTTCATGTTACCAATCATGAAGTCTTGTCTAGAACACTTGGTCCTTTACATATAACCTTTGTCTCAGCAATTCCGCAATACATATGTAAGCCACCACGCATTGATATCGGCAAACTTGAGATTATTATAGTGATAATAGAGGATTAGACTTTCCCACAACAAGCATCCATTTCGTACAATCCACGATTTAAAATTAATTAATATCGTAAACAGGTGCAATCCTTCGTTCGAGTTTGGCACACTAATTACTCAATCAAGTAATCTTCCAAATCAAAATAAACACCGCTATCCAATTTTGTGACCAGTGTAAAGTGTTCGGAATATGTATTTAACTGCACATTACCCAACTAACTACTTTGATGAGGCGAGTGCCGAGACCGGTCCCAACACACCCCGCATCGTCCGAAGGTACGAGTACATATATATAGCTGTATTCATGTTAAATCAAAGGAAAACAAAACACAATCTCCCTGCGCCGAGATGCGGTAGCCGCTGCTAGGGAGCCGTAGTCGAATCCGTCCAAAAGTATAAAAATTATATATTTTTTAAATTTGATAAAGCTGAAAGTTGTACGATCTAGGAAGGATCGTTACAGTACATAACAAAACACTTTATTTTATATTATTAAGATTATGTTTATAGGTAACTTAATAAAATAAAATTCCAAAAAACCTTTTTTTTATTTCCTCTTTATCTCATGGACACGCTACATTTACGATTTGGCATACATTATCGTTAAATGTTGAGGTTTCGACAGTTGAACAATGAATATATTGGCCATTTAATGAAACGTGAACTTTTCGTGGCCGATCATGGCCAATTTGACGATTTGGCCACGACATATACAATACATCTAAAGATACATAGAAACATAGATTATAATTATTAAAATTTCAGGTCAACGCTGGACGGAAGCAGGCGTCGAAGAAGAAGACGACGGCTACCCTAACATCTGGCGCAGTGATTCCACCTCGTCATCAGCCCGCGATGGGGAGGAAAGGGCGGAGGTTACGGAGGGGGCAAATGGGGCGGACGGAGAGTTCCGCGCGCGGGCCAGCACGGACTCGCACCTGCCGCCGCGGCCGACGACGCGCACGCGGCACCCGCCGCCCACAAGGTCGCCTCCGCCGCCGCAGGCCGCCCGCCGGATGAGTGTCGCCATGCGGGGAAACGACGCCAACACATATTAATTTACAACGACTAAGTAGCTATATAAACTTTAGATTCTAGCTAAGGTAGACTCGCCTAAGATCGGATGTGACCGAAGACCGTATACTCGGATTTACTTACAAACTAGACGATATTTTTAACTGTTTGCGACATTGTTTGATTCGCCATTTCATTCTGCCCAACTTCTCATACCGCCGTCGGAGCTGCGACGGATAGAAACGGCGTACCGGAGTCTCAAAAAGAAAGAGGGTTTTTTTCCGAAATATTTCGGTGATCCGATCTTTACTCCAAAACTTTAATGGCGTTTTGTGGCGAGTACGCGTCTTTCCGTTCTATACAAGGCCAGTACGCAGCTATAGGTAACTGCTCACGTATACATTGTAGTGCTGTTTTAAAATGTGTTATTACAATACATACAAGAGCAGTACGCAAATTCTCGCGTATATTTCGTAGTAACGGTGAAAGTTATCTTGTTCCTTAATGTACAGCGCCAGTACGCATGCGGACTAATCGTGTATGTATCGGAGTAAGCGCCCCAAAACTCTATTTACAATTTGTACGTGAGCAGTTTGCATGCTCGCCATTTCGATGTATTGACCTCTCTTTCTATTTTACGGTAATTTATATTAGTGTGTCTTTTTTTACATTACATCTTCTTTTGGTATGCGCCATTGTTTTTATTGCTGGTTTTTTATTGTTTCTAACTATTTATTTATGTTGAAATTGCAATTTAATTTAATTCAAATACGAAAAATGATTACGAAGGATATTAACGACCTAGAAGAGTTTTAACTTATAGTCCGCTGCCAATTTATTGTGCACCAAGAATGTTAAGCCCGTTTTTCCTAGCACTTAAAGTAAAGCACTGACGTAAATGAAATTAATAAAATATTCTACAGCCGACTGCTGAAAGAAGATTAACTAAAAATAGACTAAAGGCTGCCCGACCTTCAGCTTCAGGATCCACTCAAAAAAAAAAATCGTCATAGGAAATACGATTCAGCATTTCTTAACTTTTCACTTACAAATTTTATAAAAAAAAATGAATTGGTAATTAAATTCCGGTTAACTAAAAAATAAAACATACTAACCTACAAATAAATTATTGTTTTAATTTAATTTTACCCAATAAAATACTTATATGATGGGATGCAGGCGTGACGTTATGTAAAATACTTATAAAGAAAATTAAATTTTCTTCATTATTTTTAAATATTGCGGCCGCGCATGCAAATGTCGGTAAAGCAGACTTCACAAGACAAGTGGACAGAGGGCGTTAGTAGTACGGACTGCTGTTGCCGATGCAGAAATAAAACAATCATGGTGGAACATGACAGTGGATAATTTGTGGTTAAAATAATATTTAGTTTTTTGTAAAAAAAAGAGTGAAAAGGAGTGGATTATTTCAATAACGAACATTAAATGTCGTTTCTTTGTTTTCAAGTAAGATTGTGTAATTAGTCTAAACATTGTATTATGTGTTAAAACTTAAAAATAAAATCTTTGTTTTCAGAGCAACAAAGCAACGTTTTTTGATTATTGATTTACCAACTCCTATATGAGAAATTAACATTATAAAACGACATTTTTGTTTGTTTGTAAGACAATAGAAATGGATAAATTAAAATTTGAGTTTACGATATTGCCCGGAGGGACTGATGGGAAATCAAATATTTGCTGTGTCACCTCAGTTATGACTGTGGACAATGACCTATATAAAATACCAGAGGAATATCAGCCGGTGAGTTTTCATAAAGAATTACAAAAAACAAGTGTTTTTACCAAGGTAAAACAAACTTTGACTAAAAGACACCAGACGAGAAGAGTTTGGATAAGAATGACAAAGGAACTGACGGCAATTTACAATGATGAGGAAGGTAATTTTCAGTTTGAGGGTAAATTTCTTGAGGAGATTAATAAAGAGCAATACACACATGATCAAGAAAAAAATTCCATCACGGGAAAGTTAGAAGAAAAAACTCAGGAAAATAAACAAAAAAACTTAAAAAATATAGCCGAGAGATTTATAATTGAGAAATTTACAAGTCGGAATACAAATGCAAACTACTGGATAGTAATTTTTGAAAAAGAATGTCTACGCTTTGAAGTAAATACAGATGAAATGAAAATTGAAATACTAAGACTATTTATGGACAAAAGTTGTGCAGATTGGTATAGCTCCATGATCATGAAATTAACAATAAACTCTGCATGGGCAACATGGAAATCCATGTTTTGTGAAACTTTTGCCAACAAGGGATGGAGTCCAGTTTCATATGCATTACAATATAAATATAAAGAGGGATCTTTGTTAGACTATGCAATGAGGAAGGAAAAACTGATACTAGAAATGAGGAAATCAATCGATAGTGGTACATTAATAGATTTGATAGCCACTGGTTTACCAACATTTATACTCAATAAGATTGATAGAGAAGGATTAAACAATACTATTGATTTGTTTAATGAGATAAGGAAGCATGAATATATGATAAATAAGAGAAGCACAAGTGTGTTTGTACCAAGCAAGAAAAATGTATACTCAAGGATAAATAATGAACAAACACCATGCAAAAATTGTGAAAAGCTAAACAAAGGTATTCGTTATCATTCAGAAGAAACATGTTGGTTTAAGCAAAGAAATGAAGATAAAGAAAGACGAGGTAATTTTAAACATGTTAACAATACCATGATTGAAACTGAGTTAAATGAGACATATCAAAAAAACGAATTGTAACACCATTAATTAAAGTCGAACTCACTATAAACAATGCTATATTAGTAAATGGAATTTATGATACGAGTTCAAATGTGTCCCTTATAAATTCTAAACTATTGAAACTAAAAGGAGAAGGAAATAATTTAAATGAAGCTAATCTCACAACAATTAGTGGTGTTATAAAGGCAAATGGTTTGACTAACTTAAGAATAAAGATTATGGATATAGAGAAAAATGTCGATATTTATGTCATTAATGAAAAACATTTTAAATATGACTTCTTAATTGGACTAGATTTGATAAAAATGTACAGACTCACACAAAATGAAAAATTAGAAATTGGTCAAATTAAAGAAAACAGACATGAAAATGTGCTGGACCCAATGGAAACTGATATGATGAATGAAGAAAAAGAAATAGAAATAAACTTTAATGAGCACGTGAAAGAAGAAGATTTTGAAATAAAGGTAGAACATCTTACAGAAAAAGAGAAAAAAATAATAAATGAACTGATTGATAAATATGACACAGTATTTGCAAAAAAATAAATATGATGTCGGAACAGTGAGTGGATATGAAGCGAGAATTGATTTATTGGTGGATAAATATTGTTGCAAAAGACCTTACAGATGTACAATTGAAGACAAGAAAGAAATAGAAGAACAGATAGGAAAATTGTTGGATAATAAACTAATAGAGGAGTCATACAGCCCATTTGCTGCACCTGTCACTTTAGCTTATAAAAAGGAAGACAATAAGAAATCGAGTCGAATTGTGTATAGATTTCAGGGATTTAAATAAAATAGTTGTACCACAGGCTCAACCATTCCCTTTGATAGAAGACTTAATGACTAAAACAAGAAACTGCACAGTTTATACAACGCTTGACATTAATTCAGCATTTTGGTCTATTCCATTACGCATTGAAGATAAAATAAAAACAGGATTTGTCACGCAAGAAGGACATTATCAATGGACATGTCTACCATTCGGTCTGAAAACCTCACCATCAATATTTCAAAGGATACTCAGTAATATTCTGAGAAAGTATAAACTAACAGACTTTTCTGTGAACTTCATCGATGATATCCTTATATTTTCGAGGAATTTTGATGAGCATATACAACATTTGAATCAATTATTAGAAGCAATAAAAACTGAAGGTTTCAGACTCAAATTCACAAAATGTACATTTGCGTCGGACAAGGTAAAATACTTGGGACATATTATTCAAAATAATTCAATAAGACCTGTAAAAGATAACCTGGTATCAATTAAAAATTTTCCGACTCCAAAAACACCGAAAAACATCAGACAATTTCTTGGGAAAATAATCTTTTATCATAAACACATACCAAATAGTGCAATAATATTGGACCCCTTACACAAATTATTGAGAAAAAATGAAAAATTTGTTTGGACAGAAAAATGTCAAAAATCATTTGAAAAGATAAAACAAATTTTATGCACGCAGCCAGTTTTAGAAATATATGATCCAGATTTACCAATAAACATTTATACAGATGCTTCTTTAGAGGGAGTCGGAGCCATTTTTAAACAGACACAACATAATGGAACAGAAAAACCAGTTGCTTATTTTTCTAAAAAATTAAATGAGGCACAAAAAAAGAAGAAGGCAATTTATTTGGAATGTTTGGCAATTAAAGAAGCGATAAAATATTGGCAATACTGGTTGATGGGAAAGTCATTTACAATATATACAGATCACAAACCCCTAGAAAATTTAAATCTTAGATCCAGAACTGACGAAGAACTAGGTGATTTGACATATTATATCTCTCAATATGACCTACAAATAAAATATGCACCAGGCAAACAAAATCTAGAAGCTGACTGTCTAAGTAGAAACCCAGTATTGGAATCAAATGAGAATTTGGAAGAACAACTAAAAGTTGTAAACTTAATAGACTATGAAGAAGTTAAAGCAGATCAGCGGGAAAACAAAGAATTACAAGAAAATAAAACAAGACTGACTGAAAAACAAGGATTATACGTTAAACGAAGAAAAGAAAAAGACAAAATATTACTTACAGAAGAATTTAGTTTAAAGCTCATAAGAAAAATACATGAATATTTATGTCATATCGGAATTGGACAAATGGAGAGAACAATTGGTTCAATTTATACAGCGAAGAATTTAACTAAAAATATTAAAGAAGTATGCAGAAGATGTGAAATTTGTATTAAAAATAAATCAAGAGGAATTCAAAAATATGGTTTTTTATCATGTCTGGGACCAGCCACAAAACCATTCGAGATAGTATCTATTGACACAATAGGCGGTTTTGGCGGTACAAGATCAACAAAGAAATATCTTCATCTATTGGTAGATCATTTTTCTAGATATGCATTTATTTTAACTTCAAAAACGCAAACTGCGAATGATTTTATCAAACTTCTTAAGAATATAACAGAGACTGAGAATATAGGTATGATTCTCACCGATCAATATCCAGGAATAAACTCTAAAGAACTCAAGAAATTTTTAGATGAAAAGCATATACCTATAGTTTTCACAGCAGTAAATGCACCGTTTTCTAATGGTTTGAACGAAAGACTGAATCAAACATTAGTAAATAAAATCAGATGTAAAATAAATGAAACACAAGAAAAAAGGCATGGACAACTATCGCACAAAAGTGCGTAAGTAAATACAATAAAACTTGTCACACTGTAACAGGTTTTCCACCAAGTTATATTTTATATGGTACAGATGTTAGAATTCTACCAGAAGAATTAAAATCAGAAAAATCACACATAGACTGGATGAGAGATAGAAGAATCGCACTAGAAAATACAATAAAAACACATAATTATAACAAAAACGTAATTAATAAAAAACTAAAATATTGGGAATTTGAAGTCGGTGATATGGTGTATGTGGAAAACGGAAACAAACTGAATAGGAAGTAGTTGGACGAATTGAGAATTGGGCCATACAAGATCATAGAAAAAAAATTAAATACGATATATAAAATAGATACAGGACACAGAAAGACAGAGTCAAACTATTTTCATATTACAAAGCTAATTCCAGTTTCCATATTAGAAAATGGAGACGAGTAAGTGGATGAAGAGCTTGTTTTCCTCTTGGAATGGGGGAGATATAAAGAAAATTAAATTTTCTTCATTATTTTTAAATATTGCGGCCGCGCATGCAAATGTCGGTAAAGCAGACTTCACAAGACAAGTGGACAGAGGGCGTTAGTAGTACGGACTGCTGTTGCCGATGCAGAAATAAAACAATCATGGTGGAACATGACAGTGGATAATTTGTGGTTAAAATAATATTTAGTTTTTTGTAAAAAAAAGAGTGAAAAGGAGTGGATTATTTCAATAACGAACATTAAATGTCGTTTCTTTGTTTTCAGGTAAGATTGTGTAATTAGTTTAAACATTGTATTATGTGTTAAAACTTAAAAATAAAATCTTTGTTTTCAGAGCAACACATTCGTTTTTTGATTATTGATTTACCAACTCCTATATGAGAAATTAACATTATATACTTATACCTACCAACCTAACACACACTGAGTTAAAAAAAACTTTGACTCTTGTCAAGTGCAAGTGTAAGTAAATGCTGTAGTATAGTCCGGAACGAAGACGCGAGCATCCACGCTACAAACTATACACGATCAGTACGCAAAATTCGTGTATGCATTGTATTAACAGATTTAAAAACAGCATTACAATGTATACGTGAGCAGTTTCCTATGCCTGCGTACTGGCCTTGTATAGAACGGAAAGACGCGGCGAGTACTTTTGATTTAGGTACTTCTTCATTCAAAATTCGACCGGAAATCGGATATTATCTCGCGATCTGTATACTACGATTCCGCCTACGACATCTGTATCCTAAGATCCGGGTCTAAAATTTTAAGAGACTACGAAAATTGTATCCATTGTAATTGTCTTCTGCCCCTACAATTTAAGAAACTACCAATTTAGTACAATTGGATTGCAATTGCCGCGATTGATCGATAGTTAAATAAGAGACTACCAAAATTGCTAAAAGTGGACAAGACAATAAAAAAAAAATCGCAATTGGTCTTAAATAAGATAAGAAACTTGGGGCCCCGGTCTTCGTTCTCTGTTTTAAGATCGGACTAACCAGTGTCCGGTCCAAAAATATTCAGTGGTTCTCTTACTTTATTACTATAGAAGACTAGGAGGCCCGGCACGACTAATTGTTTTTACTGTAAATTTTGACTATTTTTAAATTCTAAATGCATAACTCGTAATACTTTCTGCATAGTGAACAGGTACGCGTGGGGTTTAAAATATAATGTTATTTACAAGTTTAAGGAACCCGAGGGGCCACATTCCCTATGTTTGAGAATCTATATTTTACATGTTTTTGGACGAGGAGGAAAGACCGGATTATAAAAACGTGAAAAAAAAATTAAAACATTGTACTAACTAAACCATAGGACATTACAAGATCATCTATTGATATGTTGTTGCCAACTAAATTTCGGATCTTTTCCTAACGTGAACTTTATTACAATACCCGTAACAACGATTTTATAATGTAGTCCGATCTTCGGAAAACCAGTTATATTTTTTTCTAGCACTCGTAAAAAAAAGTCGTATTTTTTAACGCATGTTTTGCCTAAAGTATAGTAACTACGCAGTTTACAAAATTTGGGGTAAATCTACATTTATTATTCATCCATTCATTAAAGAGTAAATCACCAAAATCGTAAGTTCACTTAAGAAAAAAAAATCAAAATGCCTATGCTTCGAAATTTCTCCAATGTTCGTCCGAACTTAGGCGAGTGTACCTTACTTAATATAATGTTTTGTGAATCGAACCACAGAAATCGATATCGATTATTTGTGAACGCGCGTATTTGATACAATTACGACATATTAAAATTCTAAGATGAATTTGAATTGAAAGGCCTGCAAAATGTGTAGCAGTATATGTGAAATTAATTAATAATAAAATAGTATTATGAGTAAATTTAGGTATTCCATTTTACAGGTCCTAATTCATATTCTGTTATCTTTCTACTATTTTAGGTATGTTTGTTCAGTTGCGGTCTAGGACGGCGTAACAGCGTGGGCCCTAGACTGTATTACCAAAAAACAAGAGCTATTTTGCAATACAGAAAAACCAAAAGTGTTAAGCTGTCCTAGACCGCTACTGTACCTATACGAAGGCCTGCATAAAAACTTCCTACGGAATCATAGAGTGTTATAGGTAAGATATTAAAACGAAAATTGAAAACCAATATTTATGTATCATCATCATCAATCAACATCAAAAGCAAACAAAGTCGCTTCCTGCGTCTGTCCCTATGTATGCTTAAATCTTTAAAACTACGCTACGGATTTTGATCTGATAGCAGCTGAGCGTGGGAAGGACTTCAGACGCTATAATGCGTGGTTCCCGGGGTTCTTTCCAAAAGCGCCAAGACTGCCACCGGGGGGTTTTAGTGGGTGCACACCCCACATACCCCCGACGCTCCCCCGAGCGTCGGGAAATGCGATAGGCATTTCCCCCCGTTACAAAAAAAAAGGCGGTACGAAGTTTGCCGGGTCGACTAGTACTAAATAAAGGTGCCAGCACAAAGTTAAGGGATTAACATACTGAGAAGAGTATTTATTGAGGCTAATAACTAACATACTATTTATTGAGGCTAAATAATAACGATATTTAGGATATGTTGTTTATTTTAGATATTAAAACGGTAATTTGTAGCTAAGTACGGTATCAAAATGTAAAATAATTGTAGGTAATATATGTTTTATTATTATAAGGAGCTTATTTTAAAAATTTCAATTTCTAGTGTAGACAGTTTCATCCTGTATAAGAACTCATGGGCAAAAAATATAAAAAAATACACGTATGATGTTTGTAATGCAAAGAGAAACTTTAGTGTAAATTTCAACTTTCTTGTTCGCGCCTACACATCTGCGTCGCACGGAACGGGTCGCGAGTGACGTCACGGAGCGACCCTATGCGCGGACCGCTCTGCCCGCGTCAGTCTGCGACAGCCACGCTAGACTCATTGTTTGATTTGCTTATTCTATCATTAGACAATATATACCTATCATATTTACTCAATTGTTTGATTGCATCTATCATCAAACAAAGTGGCGACCGTGACAGGACTCGAACTCGCAAATTCGAGCAATTAGGACTGCAAAAAGAATCGTGCCACGCGCCGGTCAGCCATTGTCGCCGGTCAAGCCAGAGCCAGCAGCGCGTGAGTTGGAAGGAACTCCGCGCGTAGCAGCCAGCACGACTCTCGAGCAGCCTAGAAGAGGAACATCAAGAAGCACCCTGGTCAGGAGGAGCCGGAGTCTCGAGCCCCGACCCTTCTCTGTTCTCCAACCGCCGGTCGTCAGAGTCGCCGAAGACCGCGATCGCAGCGCAGGGAGTCAGCCATATACCAGCTAAGTGCCCAATCCTTCTATTTCCCTTCCTAATCAACCATTTATAAGGCCTCAATTGTGTAAAATTGTAGGACTTCTCAATATTTCAATGTGCAAGCGCAGTCGGCGCCATATTGAACCACATTGCTATTTAATTTAAATAGCCTTTTTCTACTAAAATATCGCTGCATATATTTATATACTAAAATATTTTAGTATTTCAGCGATCCCATAAACCTTTTCTTAAATTTTATCGTAATTTAAAGCGATCCTTCCACATTTTTCGAACACTTAAAATCTAAAATCAACTTCAAGTATTTTCAGTCATTTTCATTCATCGTTTTTAAACATCAAATCATTTCTTGATTGTATTCAATTCTCACGCCCGTATTGCCGATAATTTCAGCAATCCAGAAAGTGCAGTTAGGCGAGGTGCGAGAGATAAGCGAGCCACGCGCCACGTACATGCCCGCGCGCCGCCTCGGACCCCGGCCCACCTGTATACCTACTTACCAGGAGCGTGAGCCCATTCTTTATTACTTTCAAAACATTTATTTTATGTTCAATCATTTACATTTTTTGCTGTGACTTTTTTACCGTTTAGTTACGTAATTAGTTGTAGGTCATTAGCCTCACATTATTATAACTTGCCTTTGTCCAGCAGCCGATAGTTTAAACTAGTAATAATGACTGAAACTAAAGATTTTAAAGATTTAATTACAAAGCGTGCATCCATAAAGGGCCGCATTACTAAATTTCGAAACTTTATAGATAAGTTTATGCAGTCTAGCTTAGACAACATTTTATGTAACGAGATTACTTTTAAAATTTCGAAGATGGAACTTCTTTCGTGCGAGTTTGATGACATTCAGTCAAAAATTGAGCTGATAAACAGTTCTAATTTAGATAAAGAACTTTCTGAAAGAGATGAAGTTGAAACGCAACTATGTTCTGCGATCGCGGCCGCTCAGGAATGCGTCGATCGCTATCGCAAAACTCAAAACAATCAAAACAACTCTCATGATTTGAATGAATCTCATCACTCGAACTCTCAAAATTCTGGTTGTTCTCATGATTGCGACAAAACTTTAAATGTTAAATTGCCTGTAATTCAAATACCTAAATTCAATGGGTCATTTAAAGGTTGGCTTGAATTCCGCGATACTTTTATTTCTCTGATACATACTGAACCCCGACTTCAGCCCGTCCACAAGTTTAGGTACTTGCTGTCTTACTTAGAGGGAGACGCCGCTAGGGTCCTATGTAATTTAGAAGTGTCAGAGGCTAACTATTCAGTAGCATGGAGTCTTTTGTGTGGCCGTTATAACAACAAAAGACAGTTAACGGACTATCACCTTAATGCCATTTTCAGTATTGAACCTTTAACCAAGGATTGCGATATATCCTTGAGATTTCTCGTTGATCACGTCACTAAAAATTTACGTGCATTAAATTCATTGGGGCAAAACACAGAACAGTGGGACGCAATGCTCATTCATTTACTTGCGTCCAAGTTAGATTTTTCTACTAATCTCAAGTGGGAGGAGCATAGGAACACACTTAGTGATATGCCATCTCTTGATCAATTTAATAAATTTTTATTAAGCCGAGCTGACGTCCTAGAATCATATAGCCGTCATAAGAAAGACCGACGCAGCTCGCAGCCAGTCGCAGGCCAGACCTCATCAAGTCCATCTCATTATAATTCAAATAAGAAATTTGTTAAATCATTTTCCACCACCACAGCTTATCAGTCTAAATGTACTTATTGCAAGGGTAGCCACAAGATTTTTGACTGTCAAAAATTCACTTCCAAGACACCAAGGGAACGACGCCAAGAAGCGTCTAGGCTAAAGTTGTGTCTCAATTGTCTAAGGCCAGGCCATTCGACCTTTGATTGCCGGCTGAGTCCTTGCCGCGTGTGTAAACACAAGCACAACTCGTTGCTTCACCTTGATACTTCAGTCTCGAGCAAGGAGGCTGCTGAAGTCGAAGTACCCAGCAAGCCAGATAGCTCAGATGAACCCCAGTCCGATATTGTAGTGAGTCACTCTTGTCAACTTTCGCAAGTACTTTTATCCACGGCATTAATAGATGTCAAAAATCCCATAACCAATCAGGTTGAGCGCGTTCGTTGTCTTCTTGACAATGGTAGCCAGTCATCATTTATTAGCTCTCGACTGAAACAACGTCTTGGGCTCGCTACCATTACAACAAATCCAGTCGCTATTTCAGGCATTGGCAACAAGAAGGCCAGCAGCGTTAATAAACGTTGCACTCCGAATTTTATTTCCACAAGGGAATCTTTTAATTTTTCTACAACATGCTTCGTTATGAACGAGCTCACGGGTACTATACCTAGATGTCGCATCGAGGCTAAATGCCTAAACATTCCTCCTGACGTGCAGTTAGCTGATCCTAATTTTTTCCAGCCCGCGTCGGTAGATGTTCTTCTTGGTGCCGACGTAATGTGGGACCTCATTGACGGTCCAAAAATATCTTTAGGTTTAAATATGCCTACTCTTATAAGCTCTAAGCTTGGCTGGATTCTATCCGGTACTATAAATACAGAATCGAATCTGAATCTGTCAAATTTTTCATGTTTTCATGCCAATATTGAAAACCACCTTGATACTCAAATTACAAAATTTTGGGAACTCGAGGAGTTGCCAACCAAGCCAGTTCTAAGCAACATTGAAAGGGCGTGCGAGCAGCATTTTCAAGCTCACACGAGCCGAGCTGATGATGGCAGGTTCATCGTCAGACTTCCATTGATAGACAGTCCAGACTGTCTCGGCGATTCTTATCGTCTCGCTAAATGTCGTTTCCTAAATTTGGAAAAACGCTTCCGAAAAAATCCAGAACTTAAACATTCTTATGTAGATTTCATCAATGAATATTTTGACTTGGGTCATCTCTCTATTAGCGAAATAGCTAAACCAGAACCTGGTTACTTTCTTTCTCACCATCCAGTCTTTAAATCCGAAAGCGAATCTACTAAGTTAAGGGTAGTTTTTGATGGCTCCGCACCTACTACTTCCGGTTTTTCAATAAACGATCTCCAAATGGTAGGTCCCAATATTCAAAGCTCATTATTTTCTATACTTTTGAGATTTCGTACATATCCATATGTACTCTGTGGTGATGTAGAGAAAATGTACAGAAATGTAGCTCTACATGAAGATGATAGAGACCTTACTTTAATCCTTTGGAGAGACGATGAAACTCTACCATTGCAAACTTTAAGATTAAACACAGTCACATACGGACTTGCTAGTTCAAGCTTTTTAAGCACACGTTGTCTTTGGCAACTTGGGGAGGAATCCAATGACGAGCATATTCGTCGAATCATTCAAGACGACTTTTACGTGGATGATCTTATGACAGGTTTTTCCTCAGAGCAAGAACTCGAAAAAACCCATAATGCAGTCCGTCAAGCTCTTCAAGCTGGTGGTTTTAATCTTCGAAAATTTCGGTCAAATTCCAAACAATTTCTCAACTCATTAAAAAATGAAACGACCAAAGACTTAACTATAAGTCAATCTACAAGCACTCTCGGTTTGGGTTGGAGTCCGACCACCGATGAATTCAATTTTCCATTTCAAATTCCTTCTAATTCCGGTCCTATAACAAAGCGCTTAATTTTGTCAACTTCCTTCAAAGTTTTTGATCCCCTGGGCGTCCTAAGTCCTTATATTATAATTCCTAAGCTTTTGATGCAACAGCTATGGACTGCCAAACTTGACTGGGACGAGCCCGTACCACCGCCCATCGAAAAGGCATGGTACCAAATTTTAGAAGCTTTACCGGCTCTACAATCCATTAAGATAACACGTCATGTGTTATGTATAACACCAATATTAGTCGAAATCCATACTTTCAGCGATTCTAGTCAAGCCGCTTATGGCGCATGTCTCTATATGCGATCTATCGATTCCGCAGGTCACATCACAGTTCGATTGCTCTGTGCAAAGTCTAGAGTAGCCCCTCTGAAATTAGCCACCATACCAAGATTGGAATTATGCGGTGCTCTTTTGGCCGCACGTCTGTGCCAGTCAGTTACACAGTCTTTAAGGTGCGAAGTTAATCGCATGGTGCATTGGTGCGACTCTATGGTTGTCCTCGGTTGGCTTAATAGTAGCCCTCAGAAGTTAAAGGTTTTTGTTGCCAACAGGGTAGCTGAGATACAGGAACTGACCGAGCCTCAGTCATGGAGGCACGTGCCTACCAAGGATAACCCCGCAGATCTCACTTCGCGTGGTTCTGACCCTCGTCATTTAAAAGACTGCAAGCTATGGTGGGAAGGCCCAGATTTTTTAACTCTACCTGAATCCCGATGGCCTTCTAAATATTTAAAGTGTGAAGAAGATCTCCCTGAGATCAAGGTCAACGTGACTGAGGTAGAGCCATTTCAGGCATGCATCGATTTCGATAAATTCTCTTCTCTTAAAAAACTCAAAAGAGTTACAGCATTTGTTTTACGATTTTTGCACAATTCTAAAAACCGTAACAATAAATATACCGGTGAATTAACTTTAGATGAATTAAACAATAGTTTCAATAAGCTATGCAAGCTATCCCAACAAGAATCTTTTTACAAAGAATATATTTTACTTAATTCTAAAAAAGAATTAAGTCCTAAATCTAACATTCTTAGTCTATGTCCTAGGCTTGTGGATGGGGTGATTCGAGTGGGGGGGAGGCTTCTCTCCTCATATTATGAATTCGAGAAAAAACATCCAATTTTATTAGACTCGAAACACCTCCTTACTAAACTAATATTTCAATCAGAGCACCAAAACCTTCACCCAGGCCCTCAGCTTTTACTTTCTCTAGTTCGCGAGTATGTGTGGCCAGTCAACGGTAGACTGCTAGCCCGTCGCGTCGTACGCTCATGCGTGCGCTGCCGCCGGCTGCAAGGCAACACACTCCAGCCTATTATGGGAAACCTTCCCTCGCATAGAGTCACTCCAGGTTATCCTTTCGAATCGGTAGGACTTGATTTTGCTGGACATTTCTATACGTTAAATAAGAAAGGCAGAGGCGCTAGGTGTATTAAGTCATACTTATGCATTTTTGTTTGCATGAGATATAAATGCGCTCATCTCGAGGCAGTGAGCGATCTTTCAAAAGAAGCTTTTATTCTTGCTCTGCGCAGGTTTATATCCCGCAGAGGCAAGCCGTCACAAATTTATTGTGATAATGGCCGGAATCTAGTTTCCGCAGCCAAAGAAATTTGTAAATTCATTCAGTCACATGCAAAAGATATCAATGATTTTTCAAATGATCAAAATATAAAATTTTTCTTCTCGCCGCCCACTGGGGCAAATTTTGGCGGTATATGGGAAGCCGGGGTAAAATCCGCGAAATTTCATCTTAAAAGAGTAGTAGGAAACTCAAATCTTACATTTGAAGAGCTTACTACACTTTTCACACAAATTGAGGCTATCCTAAATAGCCGACCCCTCTGCCCATTGTCTTCCTCTCCTCACGACCTCCCTCTCTCTCCAGGGCACTTCCTGATCGGGCGTCCGCTGACCTCGCTGCCATCGCCCACCATCGAGGAGTGCAACCCGAACCAGCTGCGCCGCTACCAACGCGTCGAACAAGCTCGCCAACACTTCTGGCGCCGCTGGCAGAAAGAGTACATCGGGGAGCTTCAACAAAGAATGAAATGGAAGACCCAGAAAGCCACCCTGAAGCTGGACGACGTAGTCTTAATCCAGGACGACAATGCACCACCCATGGAGTGGAGAATGGGACGCGTATCGCGCCTCTTCCCTGGACCCGACGGTATCGCGAGAGTCGCTGAAGTTACCACCGCGAAGGGCTGCCTCAAGCGACCGCTCTCCAAACTATGTCCACTTCTAACGGAAGAAAACGCTCACAACATTTGAACAACTATTCAAGCTACAAACCAAAGATGGTAAAAGCTAAGAAAGCTTTCACCGCGGGGGAGTATGTTCGCGCCTACACATCTGCGTCGCACGGAACGGGTCGCGAGTGACGTCACGGAGCGACCCTATGCGCGGACCGCTCTGCCCGCGTCAGTCTGCGACAGCCACGCTAGACTCATTGTTTGATTTGCTTATTCTATCATTAGACAATATATACCTATCATATTTACTCAATTGTTTGATTGCATCTATCATCAAACATTTCTAAACCCAGTGGTTTATGAGTTTCATACAAACTATTACAATCCTGTATACGGCGTCCCGTTTTTTTTTTCTTCGTAATAAGCACCCCAGCAATCTAGAAACATCACCCATTTCAATTTCTAAGAAAAATAAGGAGCGGTTTCGGTTTTTCATACAACCTTTAACACCCTTTTTTTTTTAAGGCGGGAAACTCCTAACGAGTACCCTGCAGCCCCGAGGGGAGCCGCAGGGTTATGTGGGGTTCGCACCCACTAAAACCCCGCCGGTGTCCTTCTCGGCTGATAGCAGGAGGGTCGCGGGTAAGCCAACCTTTAACACCCTGTATCAAGCCTTCAAGAATAATAAACGCAGATTTGATATTTTATTTTTATGTTATAATATGATACGTTATAAACTAGACCTCGAGCTGATCATCTTCAAAATGTCATGGTTAATTGGTTACCTTACCATATACTTTCAATATCATTGAAGTAACACGGTATAACATTATAAATCGATAGGACATATGCCTTCTTGTAATGAGTGCTGCATACTGACGTGTTTTGTTTTGCTCCGTTAAATAAAATTGAAAATAAATGTTTAAAGTAATAGTTGTACATTAAAATTTATACCAGTGAATTCGTAATTTAAAAATAAATGAAGTAATAATAACACAAACCAGAATAAGACAAAAAAAATATAAAAAATCAAGCGAAAACGTTGTGAAGTGATTCGTTATTTTGTGAATTTTGAATGTGTCACTGACCTTGAATTGCAATTGCAAAAACAATAAGCCGATGCACCCGTAATGATTCATCGTTCGTTAGACAGCTCAAACGGTATCAATTTTCGTACGACTCAATGATTCAATGGTGGCTCGAGCGGTAAGGGCACGGATTGCAATCAAAGGTTGAGGGTTCGAGCCCAGTCAGTCAAGCCAAATTTATTATTTTTCGGCTATTTTAATCTAACAAAAGCGACATCTACAGAAATAAAATGAATTTCTTCGAGAACATCACGAAGAGACGAGCTAATAGTGGGTTTGTTAAGTCCAATAAATGTATGGGAACCAATATTTTCTGCATTAAAGCATGAAACTTGGCACAGTTGTTGCTTAGGTGGCCCAGACTGAGAATCGCCCGGGAGGGAGCGGGAGACCTCCCTCTGGGGGGCGGGGGGAGGGGGTGAAGTTTTCTTCTACCGCGCGCGCTATCGATCCCTATTGCTGCTATTTTATAGCTACTAGGGCAAGTGTGGTGTCATTTTCGGATAATTTAAGGATGAGGAATCCATTTCTGGAACAATTTTTTTACATTTCTATACAAAAAAATTGGAATTTAACATAAAATAGATAATTGTCGACGCAAAAAAAAATCTTCTAATGTAGATATTTTTTGAATGAGTATAGATATCAGCAAAATAAAAATATATTTGAAAAGCTGCATTCATGCAGTTTTCAAAAATATAGAGTTCGATATACTTTTTGTTTATATTTATGTGTTAAAAAAAAAGTAAACACTGCGCGGAAGAGGATGTAAAAATATTTAATGCCTAATTTCGGTTTGAAAATTACTTGGTTAATTCAAATTACTACCAAATACTGAACAGGGTCATTCAATCTGTGATAAATAACAACTTTCTGTATTAAAACATAGGTTGTATAGGTACAAAAAAATACATTTCTCGTACATTTATCTACCCAATTAGCTGACAAGTATGTATGAAACAAAGGAATTTTTTGTGCTTTTGCCACTGAAAAGAGTTGTTATTTACGATATCGGAAGACAGCTTAAGGAAGCGAGAGCATCGGAAGTGGACCTGCATAAGTCTCGACCGGTGCACTCAAAAAAGAGAAATAGACTTCATCCATCATGTCGACATAAAACCGTATATTGAAAGATGTCTGTGAACAACGCGGTTAAAACCGGAAGCAATCACTGTTGGTACAGGACACATTGATATCAATGTTAAGCTCGAAAGGTCGCAACTGGTAAAGTCTACACTCAGACCGGCAAAACCGGCAGACCAAAACCCAAACTCGGAACTCTTTCAATTAGAACTCCAAAACCGTTTCGATTGCCTAGGGCGCAGCGTGGATGATGTAAATGAAGGGTTCTTGAGAAGTGTCACTGCGGTTGGAGGTAATTACTTACTACTAAGCACACTTGATCTGATAGAGAAGAGGCGTGATACGTCTTAGCAGACAACGGCACCGGATGCCTTTGCCTGCAGGCAGCTGAAGAGACAGATCTTTATATCAATTACAAGAGAAATCAGGCGATTTTATACAAAAAATATTAAGGTGAAGAGCCATAGACAGAAACAAAGCCTCCAAAGTTTTTGCTCGAGATCTATTTTTTCGGCAAAGCCAGGCATGGCTGAAGACCGAGGATGGTTGGTAGAGTACTATATCAACACCTGAGATTGTGGGGGAATTCGAGAAGTTCTATGGACAGAACTTCTATTATACACGTCGACACGACAACCCATCACTGACAGTCAAGATAAGGTCCCGAGAGCAACATGGACCCGAGACCCGACACTATACCGAGGACATCTCGGCCATCAACATCTTACAAGCAACAAGACTGCATGTAAAGTCGCATCAAATATGTTTGAATGTATGTCTCATTGCTATGTTATGTTATGTTTGCGTGACAAACGCTGCTGTAAATAAATGATTTCCTTCTTTTTCGTTATTTCTTTCTTTCATCACAGCCGAACTTCAGAAGGCAAGTGGTAAAACCAGCGTTTATGGCCCGTCAGAAATTCTTCAATTTCATTATACGCTAATCATATTCCCCGAAAACTGTTAACCGCTGCATTCCAGGATGTCTTCAAGACTCTGGACTGGAAGGAACTAGGCATCATTATAAACGGCGACAACATTACTCACTAGTTATACTAGTTATGGCCCAGACCGCGATCTAGTACAATGCTCGATGTCCTCACCTCAGTTGGGCTTCCGATCGAGTTGGTATTAGAATGAACATGGACATAACAATGATAATGTTCAGCGCCCATGTAGGAACAATTCAATCCACTCCAAATCAAAGATAATGACTACCATACACTAAATACACTCGAAGTTGTTAAAGAATACATACCTGGGACAAACTGTTCGTCCGTCGACTTCAACTCGGATGAGCATCGTTCGGGATGCTTAGCTTAACTTGAATAGGCTTACTGAACGATGCTCATCCGAGTGGCAGGTTCAAGTTTTGTCTTGAGGCAAGAGGTGCCTCAAGACAAAAGTCTTTGAACAATGTGCGTTACCAGTGGTAACTTACGGAACCGGGATACGGCTGCAAACAACGGGCCTAATTAGAAAGTACAAGGTCACTGGAGGATAAAGACAAGGAAAGAGCAGTTTCCCTGCGTGATCGGATATGATGAGATCCTACGTCGATGTTACTTACCTCCAACCGCATGCCTCCACGGTGCCGTTGTCTGCTGAGACGTTTCACACCTCTTCTCGATCAGATGAAGTGTGCTTAGTTGTAAGTAATTACCTCCAACCGCATTGACAACTTCTCAAGAACCCATCATTTACATCATCCACGCTGCGCCCTAGGCAATCGAAACGGTTTTGGAGTTCTAATTGAAAGAGTTCCGAGTTTGGGTTTTGGTCTGCCGGTTTTGCCGGTCTGAGTGTAGACTTTACCAGTTGCGACCTTTCAAGCTTAACATTGATATCAATGTGTCCTGTACCAACAGTGATTGCTTCCGGTTTTAACCGCGTTGTTCACAGACATCTTTCAATATACGGTTTTATGTCGACATGATGGATGAAGTATATCTCGTTTTTAAGTGCACCGTCGGGACTTATGCAGGTCCACTTCTGATGCTCTCGCTTCCTCAAGCTGTCTTGCGATATCGTAAATAACAACTCTTCCCAGTGGCAAAAGCACAAAAATTTCATATGTTTCATACATACTTGTCAGCTAATTGGGTAAGTAGATAATGTATGAGAAATGTATTTTTTTTGTACCTATACAACCTATGTTTGAATACAGAAAGTTGTTACTTATCACAGGCTGAATGACCCTGTTCAGTATTTGGTAGTAATTTGAAGTAACCAAGTAATTTTCAAACCGAAATTAGGCATTAAATATTTTTACATCCTCTTCCGCGCAGTGTTTACTATTTTTTTTAACACATAAATATAAACAAAAAGTATATCGAACCCTATATTTTTGAAAACTGCATGAATGCAGCTTTTCAAATATATTTTTATTTTGCTGATATCTATACTCATTCAAAAAATATCTACATTAGAAGATTTTTTTTTGCGTTGACAATTATCTATTTTATGGTAAATTCAAATTTTTTTGTATAGAAATGTAAAAAAATTGTTCCAGAAATGGATTCCTCATCCTTAAATTATCCGAAAATGACACCACACTTGCCCTAGTAGCTATAAAATAGCAGCAATAGGGATCGATAGCGCGCGCGGTAGAAGGAAACTTCACCCCCTCCCCACGCCCCCCAGAGGGGGGGTATCCCCCTCCCTCCCGGGCGATTCTCAGTCTGGGCCACATAAGCAACAAGTGTGCCAAGTTTCATGCTTTAATGCAGAAAATATTACCTTTGGTCGTTAACAAACCCACTATAATAAAAGAGCTCAATCAGATCCCGAAGTTGTAAATGAAAGCCTACTAGAGGGCTCTAACACCACAATGGATGCAACAAGCTTGATAGAATTATCAAATGACGAGCATGAAGATGATTGCGAAGAAATAACAAAACTTAGTAAAGAAATAGAAACTTTAAAATTAGAGTTAAACAGCACACACTTAGAAATACAGACATTAAACTTAGCAAATGAAGAACTAAAGAAGATAAATGAAAATCTCACAAAAAAGAACGAAGTTTTGAAAAAAGTTTCTATTAGTCCCATTCCAAAAAAGACGCAAACACTAGTACCAACTTATAGAAAGATTGAGATTAACAAGACCAAAATTAACTCACCTTCAACTAGAAAGACGAACTATGTTAGCAAGACTACACAAACTGACAATACATATCAAAAGCAACAACCGTCGAAGCCGTTAAATAAAGCTGCTACAAACCAAACTACGCAAACTGAAAATTCGAGCGAATGTAAAAATGTGGCAACTTCTCCAATATCAGCACATGTCAATATTGATGAGTGTGTGCGGACAGAGACTGAAAAACTCCCACAAAGTACTATAAAACGGCAAAAGAAAAGAACTGAAAACATCAAGAATATAGAAACAATACACAAAAGTAAATTATATATTTTAAGCTGTAACAACAAGAATGACATAATTAATATTGCTAAAAAAACGCTACAATATGAAAACTTCGATATCTGCCACTATTCAACACCAGGTGGCGGTATACTGCAACAACTGGAAAACATAGAAACAAAACTAAAAGGATTTACTTCAAAGGATTTCTGCGTTATTCTATTGAGTAAAAACGACTTTACATCGACGATTAATTATTATAATATTATTACATATATGAGAAATAAGCTATGTAATTTGACGCATACTAATATAATAATTGCTACACCAACATATAATTGTGGTAGGGGAATAAACAGGAGCAACTATAATTGGAGGGTGGAAACCTTTAATAATTTATTATATCTTGATATGACTAACCACAAGTATGGCTACTTTTTAGATTCTAATCTTAACCTATGGTATGATAACAGCATGATGTTTAATAGAGATAACGGCTTTCTAAAGGACAAAGGAATGCAGATAATTTTACAAGATATAAATAAACACATAGGATATATACAAAATTACAGGCTAGAAACACTTGTGAATGTTGATAACAGTGATAACAAAAATAATACGCAAAAAGATTTTTTTCGTTCATAAATGTATAAACTACACTAATAAAGTTACTAAAACAGATAATAAATTTCGGATTCTGCATCAAAATATTGATGGTTTACTAGGAAAGCAGGATTTATTAGCGGTTGGTTTAGAAGAATTTGAAAAAAACACAAAAATAGATGTAATATGTATAACTGAACACAATTTACTGGAAATTGACATAGACCTGGTAAAAATAGATAATTTTAATTTGGTTTCTTATTATTGCAGGAAAAATAGACACGGGGGATCTTGTATCCTCGTACGAAATATACACAAATATGAAGTTATAACAGATATATATGACCTAAGCATTTACAGAATTATAGAATGTAGCGCAATACGTTTAATTGACCATAACATAATGATTGTATGTATTTATAGGCCACCAAAATTGAGTTCGGATATATTAGAAACCTTCTTTAATGCACTGGAAAATATACTATCCAAATATGCGCTAAGTAATACTAAAATGATAATTTGTGGTGATTTTAATATAAACAGGTTAGAAAAATCGAATACTTGCTCTAATTTTGAAAATCTTTTACAAAATTTTAATATGAAGTTAACAATAAATGAACCCACACGATTTCGAAGTAAAACATGCTTAGACAACTTTGCACACAATATCAAGGGATGCAAGGCTGAAATAATTGAACTCGCTTTATCTGATCACTCCGCACAGATTTTAACATGTCCAACAAAAATAATATCTTCTATGGCATATTGGTTTATCACTAAAAGAGATTACGCAGATGAAAACATAGATAAATTTAAAAAATGCCTTGATTCTTTGTCGTTTATTGAAGTCTATGAATGTAAGGATCCAAACGAAGCCTTTAATAAGTTTTATGACCTTTTCAAGATGCTTTATGACCTATGCTTTCCTCTCATTAAAATAAAAATCAAAACTTCTAAACAAAGTAAGTGGATGTCAAAAGGAATTAGGAAATGCGCTAAAAAAAAAAGGATACTTTTATGGAAATATAGAATATGCAAAACCGAAGTTAATGAAAAAATATTTAAAGATTACGCAAAGCGTTTTAAAAAGATAGTTAAACTAACGCAAAAATCTCAGAATAATCATTTAATTAGAAATTCACAAAACAAAGGTAAGACTATATTATGGAAAATCATTAATAATAATATAAAAAATCAAAATTGCAAGAGGATATATATTGATAAAATTAGGAATAAAAACAATCAATTTTTAACTGATCCAAAAGAAATTTCTGAGGCATTTAATAGTTTTTTTATAGAACAAGTCCAACTATTACCCAAACCATTGACCAAACAAAATAAAAAAAGGAAATAGAAGTAAAACAAGCCTTCATTCCTTTTTTATGAATCCTGCAGTTGAAAGTGACATATTTCTTGCTATAAAAAGCTTGAAGAATACAAACAGTACCGGATATGACGGTATAGCCACTAAAGTTATAAAAGCTGTAGGATTACAGGTATCAAAAGTGCTTAGTCATATATTCAACCTATGTGTGGAGTCCGGTACATATCCCGACAGCCTAAAAGTTTCAATTATAAAACCGTTGTTTAAAAAATTAGACCGCCATACAATGTCCTACTACAGACCCGTAGCTTTATTATCAGTATTTTCAAAAATTTTTGAAAAAATCATTCATAAAAATGTGTACTCGTATTTTGAAATAAAAAATTTGATAAATGAGGAACAAGTAGGATTTAGGAAAGAGAAATCTATTAATTTAGCAATATATAATTTTACGAAGCTGGTTATGTCTAACGTTGATAAGGGTATACCTACTACAGCTTTATTTATGGACCTACAGAAAGCATTTGACTATGTAGAGCATAAAAATCTATTAGATAAGCTCTACAATCTCGGAATTAGAGGTAACATTTTAAATCTTTTTCAGTCATATCTGAAAAACAGAACTCAGGCTACAACCATTGAAAGAATGTGTCATAGAACCAAAACTATTATTAATTATCAATCAGACTTTAAAACCGTCACTTATGGAGTTCCTCAAGGAAGTATTTTGGGACCACTTCTGTTTATTGTATATGTGAATGATTTCCCAAGTGCAATTAATAATCCGATGGTTCAATTTGCGGATGACAGTACAGTAATATTTGCAAATATAAATTTAGTTGAACATGAACACATAATAAATAATTCTTTAAATAATTTAATTGAATGGTTAACTGAAAATAATTTACTTATCAATTTAGACAAAACAAATATAATTAATTTCAAAAATAGAGCAGATATAATAAAAGAGTTAAGTGTTAAATATAATGACAAAAAAATTGAAGAGATTCAAAGCACCAAGTTCCTGGGATTAAATATAGATAATGGTATGACATGGAAACTTCACATAGAAAACGTCTGCTCTAGATTAGCTAAATGCTCATATGCTTTGTTCATGTTGACCAAAGTAGTCAACCGTTCTGCTGCACTTACCGTTTATCATGCACATGTTATGGCAGTTTTAAGATATGGATTGATCTTTTGGGGTAACTCTACAGATATAGAAAAAGCTTTTAAAGCTCAGAAGAGATGTTTGAGGTCTATCTGTGGCTTAACTATAACAGAAAGTTGCAAAACAGTTTTTAAGGAATTTAGGCTTATGACTCTACATTCTTTGTACATCTATGAAGTTATTGTTTTTGTAAAATTAAATTGTAAACTTTTTAGTAATTTCAGAACGGCACGACTTAATCATATGATAACATCTGACATACAAAAAACTAAACAATTGAGTAATAGTATTCTGGGTATGGCGCCAAGACTATACAATAAAATACCTAGAAATTGGCATGATATCCCCATCAATGGTTTTAAGCGGAAATTAAAAAAGTTACTGATAGAAAAATCATATTATTGTGTAAATGACTTCCTTAATGACAAAATTGAATAAATTGATAAAATTAATGATATAGGTAGGTACCTAATAAATTGTATGTTTATTGTGTTACTTTTTTTTTTTTTTTTTTAAGAATATTTTTATTTTATTTTATTATTTATTTTAGGAATCATAATTTTTAATATATATTAATTTTTTCATTGTATTAAAAGCATGACATTTTCCATAGTTATATGTAAAGATTAATATTTGCATACCAGGCCTAGTGGTAGAATACTGTAAGGATTTTTTTTTTGTAATTTTAACACCATTTTATTGTACTCAGTATTGAAGCAAATAAATAAATTGAATTGAATTGAAAGGTATTGAGATCCCTTCATCTATATATGGTCATCAATATATATAAAACTCTTCCGTTACTGACTGACTGACTGACAGACAACGCAGAGCCAAAACTACTGGACATAGCGGGCTGAAATTTTGCATATAGGTTCCTCAGGGAGTGTAGTGTGAGAAAGGATTTCCCGCTCCATGGGGACGGGAAAAACTTATTTTTTGTGTTTATGAGAAATCTGCGCGAGTGAAACCGCGGGGCAGCCTCTAGTTTTACCATATAATTTCAATATCATTGAAGTAACACTGTACGAAATTTAAAATCAATAGGACACATGGTACATAGATCCTTTCATCCACTATTTAAGAGCTGATCATCTTCAAACGGCTGATCTGGTCATGATTACCTTACCATAATTATACTTTCAATATCATTGTAGTAACACTTTGCCAAATTTTAAATCGATACGACATATGGAAGGTATAGTTAGATCCTCTCATCCACTATTTAAGAGCTGATCATCTTCAAACGGCAGATCAGGTCATGGTCACCTTACCATATACTTTTAATATCATTAATGTAACATGGTACCAAATTTCAAATCGATCGGACATAACAAAGCTAGTTAGTTCCCCTCATCACCTATAAAAGAGCTGATGATCTTCAAATCGCTGATGATTTTCATGAGACATGGATTAGAACACTCGGGCTGAAATTATCTATGATACAAAAAAAAACTAAACGAAAATTGGTTTATCCGTTTTGGCTCTACGATGCCACAGACAGGCAGATACACACGTTAAAATTATAACACCCCTCTGAATTTTTCGTCGGGGGTTCAAAATATTGTTTGTTAGTCGTGTCTATAATTCTATTTTTAGTGTAAGTTTGTGTAAGTTAAAGTTTATTAAAAGTGCCAGAATTGCCCTGAAGTAGCGTTCTATAATGTGTATGGAAGATGATACACTTCAATACATAGTATACAACAAAGTCGCTTCCCGCGTCTGTCCCTATCCCTATGTATGCTTAAATCTTTAAGATATATGCAACGGATTTTGATGCGGTTTTTTGTAATAGATTGATTTATTCAAGAGTAAGGTTTATTAGGTGTAACACATGCATAAAATAGTAGCAGGTTAGGCGGTACGAAGTTCGCCGGGTCGACTAGTAATCAATAAATAAATATCTATTACCAAATTCACGTAAATTATGAAAAAAACATTGTGCAAATTTGCGCCAGAGTCCAGCAGAGAACGTCTTTCGACTGTATATAATAGTAATAATAATACTTTATTTCAGACATCTTGATCCATATGTTGTTAGTACAATACAATAGTAACTTAGCCTACCTTACTCTAATGTTATAATGTCGTAGTAAGATTTGACAATTAGGTTTTTTTGCAAAAAAAACTAGGGATTTTGCGAAAACCCGGATAATTTGATATAAGCATTACCTACTATTTTTTCAATCATCCTGACATAAAGCAGTTTTTTTTGCAAAAAACCTAGTATAATTGAAAAATCTTAAACCGGCCTTAACTCTGATTGGCTAGATTATTGCTTGCTGGTAAACTCTTATTCTGATTGGTTCTCTGTACCGTCAAAGGATATTTTAACGAACCAATCAGAATAAGAGTTTACCAGCAAGCAATAATTTAGCCAATCAGAGTTAAGGAAGGTTTCAAAGTTTTCAATTACTTATACTAGTTTTTTTTGCAAAAAAACTGCTTTATGTCAGGATGATTGAAAAAGAAGTATAATTCTTATATCAAATTATCCGGGTTTTTGCAAAATCCCTAGTTTTTTTTTTTGCAAAAAACCTAATTTTCAAATCTTACTACGACATATATAAGCCGCGCAGATAAAGAACAGATTTACAAATGGCGGACGTTTTGTTTTTTTCGTAATGTATGGTTGGCAAAAAAAATAATCTTTTTTATTATTAATAATGGACGATATAAAAGTATTTACAAATAATATCATAATAAAATAAATTAGAAGCAAGGATAATAAAACATTGTTCTTTTTTTTTTCCATTAGTTGTGATTTCAAAACATAACAAGAATGATAAAATTTTGTTAAAAAATGCTTTATTTATACATAATACAAGTAATAAATAATACAATAATTTTGCTATCGCTAAAAGCTAGTGCAATATTAATATGGCTAAATGTGTTCTGCGTTCATTATTATTTTTTTGCACCGTGTATAGTTCCATGCACCATGTTCTTCACTGTGTGAGCGAGATAGCATGCGGATCGATGCCATATTTAAATCTGTTCTTTATCTGCGCAGGTTATAAAAACTTTAAAAACCGCTTTTTTTAAGTTGAACTGTTCAATAATAAAGATTTATGGTACCACTTTGGTACTATAGGCACAGATTACTAAATAGTTACTACTATAGGTTAAGAACCTTGTTAAGGTTTCAATTGATCCAGCATTATTTTTGGAGCTCCGGAAGGTATGCGCATAGTATTCTGCGCTATAGTATAGCTAACACTTTCATTAAATATTACAGTTTTTAATTTTGGACTGCGAATAAAATTGTAGGTAAATTATTGTAATATGTATGATAAACGGGAGATTAGTAGAGGTAGTATGGAAAATTACTGACTTGAGAGTTGACAGGTCAATTTGTAGTCCACGTGCATAGATAAATTTTATTATCTGCACTAGCACCCCTCTAGGTGCTCCATGTTCAATTATTTCATTTTATTGCTGATCTTGTTATCTTACGCACATTAAGATATTACCTATTCCATATACAATAACTAGCCGACCCGGCGAACTTCGTACCGTCTTACTTATTTCTAAGTTCTGCGTTCTGACATATAAACCTTTCTCTTAAATCACTCTGATGAGATGAGGGGTCTTTTTAATTTGAGTTGTAGTTACATTATTTAATGATCGTAATGGATTTGTAATCACGGTCTGTGAAAAAGTAATCACTTTTATCATTATGTGTTTATTTTACATACATATGTTTGGAAAAAGAAATCGGTCATACCTATATTCATCTAAGGCTTCAAACGCACCGGCGGATTTATATCCGCTAAAAATCGACATTATTGAGTGTATCGACGTGAAATTTGGTGTACAGGTTCCTCAGTGAATGAAGAAGTTTAAAAAAAAAGGAATTAACAAAATTCCCACGGGAACGGGAATTATGGGACTTTTTTTAGTAAGAATGAAGAATCGACATCCTTGAGTGCACCGACGTGAAATTTTGTGTACAGGTTCCTCAGTAAATGTAGGAATGTTGAAAGAAAGTAATTTTCAAAATTCTCACGGGAACGGGAATAACGGGACTCTTTTGTCAGAATGAAAAATAGACTTCCTCGAGTGCTTCGACGTAAAAGTTGTGTACAAGTTCCTCAGTGGATAAAAGGGTGTTGAAAGAAAGGAAATAACTAAATTCCCATGGGAACGTGGACTAATTATTTAGTATGTAAAATCAATTTCTTTGAGTATATGTCAACTTGAGTAAGGGTGCGATCAGAAATGATGTCACCAAAATCCTGAGTAGTAAATAAACCAGTAATTAACGTTTTTAATAAAAAAAGCGCGTGCGAAGCTGAAAAGCTAGTATTACCATATAATTCAATTCTATATATCGAAATAAATTACATTACAAATAGGTACACTGCTTTCAAATCATAGCCATTCGATGAAGGCACCGTGCTTGTCAATAATAAAAAAAAAATAATAATAAATCTTTATTTCGTTTTTCACAACATTATTTACAAAATTGGGATCTCCTTTTAAGTACATACGAATACCTGTGTCAGGAGATTCCGCTCTTCTACAATGACATTAAGGTGGTAACTCTCGCTATGGCGCGAAATTCAAATTTTTTCGTGTTTTTTATTTATTCTGGCGAAAGTATACATTTTTAATAAAGTTTTAATGAATTCGCGTATGTAAAAAACCATCTCCCATATTGTAATACAACGTTTTTTGAAGACAGACCTTCAGATTTTGTGTCTAAGGGGTAAAAGGCCAAAAAACAAGTTCCTTGAATATACAAAAAATCGGTAACTCTGTCTTTCATTTCATTTTGATTAACTGTGAAAATAGGTGGGTTAGATGTAGCTTAGCTGCATTGCCTCGTTAAATGGCCAGCCTGATTTTTAAGCTCATGAAAACGGTAGCTATGTATTTTAATATGTTCTTAGTACATGTACATAGGTACATAAATGTAAATACTAATGTAATGTACTTAGATTAGAATTTTACCGTATCTACTATATATGTCACCGGAAAATAATAAGATTCCTAGGAAAAATAAATTTCCTAGGAAATTTGTAAACTTTCGTAGGATTCTTAACGAGAGATAAATTTTATTTTATTTTACGCCCACTTTTTTGCAAATTTATAAATTTTCGACGCGTTGTGGTAAATTACCGCCGGGAAACAACTGAATTGAAAAGAAAAAACGAAAACGTATAAACCTAGTTTTTATAGTGTTAGTAACATTTAAAATGGCGAATGGAAAATATTTAGAAGTGGAAAAACGCTTTCTCTTTTTGTATGGACGCGTACCGGGTATATACAGGGTTACTGGTAAGTGAGTTTCGGTTTCGGCCGAAACTGAGGCCAGTAGGGCCGAAGGTTCGGTTTCGGTTAAGGCTGAAAACCGTGTTTCGGTCGGTCTCTACTATTAAATTGACAATAGATATAGAATATTCCCAAGAATTCAGAATAGTGGAAAGGCTTTAGTTATGTTCATAATGTATAAGTATTATTTCTTTCTTTATGTAATATTTGAGCTATGCTTATGCTATTTAATTGGGATAATGTAGGATTCATAAGATGAAAAAATAAAATGGTCCGGTAGTTATGAGCCTATTCGATGCAAACGAACACAAACATTGTGTATACTTACTTACATTGTAGGGCGGTAAGAAGTTCGCCGGGCCAGCATGTTTTATATAATGTTGTTTGTCCAATATACAAAATGAGCGCGATTAACTCTTTAAAAAAAACTCATAAAAAAGTTATGTAAAAAGTATTTTATACATAAAAAAAGTATCTTAAAGATACGTATTTTGTATCTTGTATTTCAGATACTATTTTAGAAAGGTATTAATAAGGTATAAGTAATATCACGATTTTACGTTTTTTGTACAGTTTTTTTATGTGTATTATTATATGTACCCAGTACCTACCTATACCTTTTTAACAATGATTTATAATTAAAAAGTGTATGTCTGTGATTGAAATCATATCTTGTGTAAATTGGAAAGAAGTTCCTTATCTCGTGTTGCGTGCGGTGGGGACCTAGCCAAGAAAAAGGGCAACGTTACGGCTGAAGTGAAACACAAAACAAAAAAAGAGACCGAGAAATATATCTCTTCCGGGCTCGCAGTAAGTATTCGCTCCCGTCCCTACGGGCAGTGGCTTGGTCGACTGTCAGTCAGCCTTCGTTCCTATCGCCTATCCCACGACACGTACTCCTTTTTTTATTATTAACAGTTAAGATTCCAATATTCAACAGATAAATGCCTATGCGAACAGAGGGTCCTAATAGCCGAGCGCAGCAATGACAGCTGATACTGACTACCTACACTATATTCTTGAAATTAAGTATTTACATTGTTGTTTTTACTTAGGCCAAGCTTAGGCCCATTAATCCAGAAATAGAACCCTACTCGATGTGTTTTAAAGCAAGTAAATAAACTTAGTTATTTAAACAGATCAAAGGGACAGTTCGATGCCCCTATATTTATAAGTGTAGTATAAGCACAATATACAATGTATAAGTTATTCTGAGGTATAAGTATAAGTAGCAATGTGCCGTTGCAGAGAATATTCCCAAACTTGAGAATGTTTCTGGAAATGTGCCCGGGAATGTTTCATAAGAGGAAATTTATGAGAACTTGCTTTTATGTTTAATTCCAATTGTTATTTTCATTCTTAATGATAACTATGTAGTTTAATATAATGATTTAATAATTCAAACAAACAAACAAAAATATTTTTTAGTTAATTTCCTTTATTTTAGCAATTTAAGTAATGTTCTCGGAAATGTTTCCAAGAACATTCTGAACAATGAGATGTTACAAGGAAACATTTTATATTTTAAATTTTGGTAAGAACTCAGAGAGTAAGCAAAAAAATTAAGTTTGTGCCTCTGATGTGTGTCAAGCAAAAATATTAAACAATGGAGTTTCCCTGGCGCGTGATTACGAGAATAACAATGAAACTATATGGCGGATATATTTTTTTTAATAAAAATTGGTAAGTATATATGGGTGGCGTTTTGCTGGGTTTTCGGAGACGCTGATTGCAAATTTGACATCTGTTCTGAAATCCAAGATGGCGGACATATTTTTGTCATAAAAATTTATATTGGTGGTGTTTTCTAGGTTTTCGGGAACGCTATTACGAGATTGAGATTCATTTTGAAATCCAAGTTAGCGGACATATTTTTTTCATAAAATTCTATTTGAGTTGCGTTTTCTGTTTTCATGACGCTGATTACAGTTTGACTTCATAGTATTACCATGTTTTTTCAGAAAAAGTCTAGGATTTCAAAATGAATGTCATATTCGTAATCATCGCCCTGGAAAACTAGAAGGAGCCACCTTACATTTTTTTTTATGAGAAATTTAGGTCAGCCGTCTTTGATTTCAGAATGGGTCAATTTTGTGGTCGGCGTTCCCGAAAGCCTGGAAAACGGTACCCATATAGATTTATATTAAAATAATTAATTCAGCCGTCTTGAATTTCAAAATTGATGTCATTCGTGGTCATTGCCTCCGAAAACCCAGAAAAAGAGCAAAGGCCGAGCGCGGGTCGGATACAGCGCGTACGCGGGTCAAGCGCGGGACCGCGGCGCTCACGTGTATGCTCACAAGAGACTGCTTGTAAGTATAGGAGTTCATTGAACACAACGCGACCCACGTCGCGCCGCGCAACGTGCTCGGTGGGTTCTAGCCTTAATGGCTCGTCGATCTCGGTTTAACGAACACTACTGAATTTCAATAAAAACGCAATTCAAATTTGTATGTTGCATACCATACCATTTTTCTCTGCTTCCCAATTGTATTATATTGCTGCCCAAATACATAAACCAATGTTAAATTTGTAAAACATCTTTAATATTACTTAAAATAAAAAAATTAAATGATGGCAACATAATGAAACGTTTCCGGAAACAAAGGAAACATTACCGAGAATATTCTCATTGAAACATTCTCAGCAACGGAAATGTTTTCGATGGCACATTGCTGTATAAGTAATATTTGTGCAGCGATGCGTTCAGATAAGTGGACATAAGTAAATGGAGGACAGGAGGGCCCGTCCGGTATGCGTTCCACTCCAAAGATATGGGCTGGGCCCTATAATTTTTTTAATGATTTTTTAATTTAATTTTTAAAATTTTCATTTTTAAGACTTTAGGCCCAAATAACTTTTCTAAAAATTAACCAATTCGTAACTTTTAAGTAAAATTTATTGATTCTGAGTCTTTAATTGAGTCGACGTAGGTATTAAAATATGTTTTTCATGTTGTTGTAGTTTTAGGGCCCGTAGTTTTCTCTTCTGTAGCTGTCTTGTGCACCTCATCATAGTTTTTAAAGACAGTTATTATGAGTCTAGGTGGCAATATAAAATTAAAAGTTTGCAAATTGGTAAATTTTCAGAAAAGTTATTTGGGCCTAGTCTTAAAATGGAAATAAAAAATAAACATAAAAAAAATAGGGCCCAGCCCATATCTTTGGGGTGGAACGCATAGCAGACGGTTCGTCCACCTGTTCCCCATTTACGTATGTCCAATCATGTGCCATATCCTTATCTGCCTTATCTCATCTGTATATACAGGATATCTAAGGATATCCTTATAGCTAGTCATAATAACATCGTAAACTGCCACTAAAGTCGTAAAATTAACATACACTTGTTTGTAGTGATGGGCCGAATGTGGTTTGAACTGAATACGAACTTCGGCCGAACATAACATAATCTTACGCCTTTTATTCCCCGAAGGGTTAGGCAGAGGTACCAGTTCAAGAACCGGACCCACGTTTAGCCGAGTTTATGCTTTTATTACCAACGTGACAAGGGGCCAGCTTGTCGCCGCGGTTATAACGACCACTACTGCGGCAGGGACCAACGGCTTAACGTGCATTCCGAAGCACGGAATCATCTTACTTTTCGGACAATGGTGATTCAAGCCTGCAATGTCCTATCCAACGGAAAACCACCACAACGTGATTTTAGTGAGAAATCAATGTGTGGTGTTTTCTGCAGGGATCGAACCCACAACCTTCCGTGCCTAATCAAAGGCGCGACGCGCTACGCCATTGAGCTACGGAGGCGGCTACCGAACATTCAGTGAAATATAAAATTCGGTAAAATTTTGTTGCGCTTTCCCGAGAGTGACTAATTTACGAACTTTCTCAATTGAATTATTCCAAACACGAAAGAAAATCCGCTTCAACGTTTCGTAGTAAAAAAAAAGTCCTAAACATTTAAAATAATAATAATCAAATATAAAAAAATATTTATAGATCTGTACATACCAATGTTCCATACAAAACCGCGAAGTTAATTTTGTTTACTTTTAGCTTTAGTTAATTAGAAGAGACGTCGCGCGGAGCTATGTTTGTCTGTTGCGGAGTTGCGGATAGTAAAAGTAAACAAAAATAACCTTTAATAGTGCGAAGAATTCGCCTTTGCTTGCTGCAGCTTACGACAAAAACGACTTTATGCTACGCACGATTAAAAGTTATTTTTGTTTACCTTGTGATTGTGACAGACATGTCCACGATATGTATTTTTGGTATACACCATGGCTTAAAATATGATAGACACAATTTGCTTTATTTACCATTATGCATAGTGCGAAAAAGTGTTTTTTTATAGTACCGAATGTTCGGCATTTGAACCGAATTTCGGCCAAATTACGAAATTCGGCTCAAGCTGCCGAAATTCGGTTAAACCGAATGTAAAACGAATTTTGGCCCACCCCTACTTGTTTGGCTTCGCATCGCAGCCGCCGCCGTTACCTACCTACCTACTCTTTCTTGCTCTTGCCCAAAACAATACAAACAACAATATACATTATGACATTCATAAACATGAATGAATAGTTGAAAGCGACGGACGAAGGCATGACGGCAGCAAGTTAGTTGAACGCAGGTTTAAAGCATGTCGTGTGTGTGTGTGCTCAATTGAGTTTACTATAGTTTACATGGTTACTTTGTAATTTTATGGTTTTTATGAGAAAGAAATATTTTAAAAGAGCGCCGTGCATTATTTTGGTTTAAAACTTATTTGTAAGTTTGAAACGAGGGATACGCCGATCGTATCCGCCACTGTACCAAGGTTTTGAATTCATACCTACCGCTATTTTTACGAGAATGCATGATCAAACCTAAGAACAAATAGAAGCGAGCCGATATCTGGCCTTGTCTTCTTGATCCAGATCGGAGCCATCAATCAAGCGCATTTTGCATTGGCGTCCGTAAATAGACTGTTGCCGTCCTAATTTAGAGCAATAGAATTAGGACACTGCAAGCGGCTGATAAGAGATGACAGAACTGTCGAAAGTTCAGGTCAATTCTAATCAAAGGATAGATCAGTAATTTGTACCCTACTTATAAATCCACCTTAAGAACCATTTTATATTTACTAGGCTTTTAAAATATTGTATTTACTGCAGTTGCGCAGTTATCTCGTATGTACCTACTTACCCACAGAACAAGGAAGACTGCTCTTATTTAACTATATGTGACAAATGTACATATGTGTAAATATAGTGACAATTGTAGACAAAAAATAAAAGTTGAAACTCGTAAGGAAAATTGGGACAGCCAAGGTCCCAAGCAGCAGCTTATGTTTTTCCTGTTATGCTGCAGTCCGACTTAAAGTATAAAAGTAAAGTAAAAAAAGTTTTTTGGCTACCTTCTTTATGTGAAATCCGCCGGTCTACAGAATATTACGGCTATGCGCATTTATTTACATTATTTTCAATATATTGCTGATGATAGGATGAAATGGCCTTCATATCCGACGATGGCGACCTCTTTACATGACTGACTTGTTGTTGCCGGATACTGCTGGTGGGCCCGATACGATAACACCTCCTGTTTATTTTATGATTAAACGAACTTACCTGTACGTGAAGTTCTATCATAATTATACGAAGCGCTTCGTCCGAAGAGATTAGTACATACATAAATATAATAAGAAGGTTAACACATGTAGTACCGCCTTAGGTCTCGCCACTTCTGCACTATATTTGAGAACTTTTTTTTTTTTTTTTGAAGGTAGGTTATAACTCTCCCGTTCCCCGGCGACCACGTCCCGCGCAGAGCCTCAGTTAGTTTAGAGTCAAGTCCTCAAAATGATATGACATATTTTCCTTGTAAATGGGGACTGAAGGTTTGGGACGGGCGGGAGATTTAGTACTAATCTCTTCGGACGAAGCGCTTCGTATAATTATGATAGAACTTCACGAACAGGTAAGTTCGTTTAATCATAAATTATACTTCGCGCTTCGTCCTCGAGATTAGTACATACATAAATATAATAAGTAGGTTAACACATGTAGACCTTGAGAGTAAAGGAAAATATGGTCGATTGTATTTTTAACAAGAAATCTTCATATCATTTTCACAATTCCAAAATAATAATATTCGTAAAGATAAAGTTTATTTTACGAGCCAAATCAAAAAATCTTTATTTTATCCGTATTTAACTAAAATACCAGTTTTTTTTTTTTTTTTATTAGTTACAGCTGTTGCCCTTTATTAAATGGCTTAGGCAAGGCATAGCGAAAGTTTACCGCTACCTCTCCAGCTTGCCGTGTTCTTACAGTTTTCACACTAACGACGAACCAGCGTGCGCGCAGTGGAAAATAGACTAGTATCGTACACTGTCACCATAAGTATTTCCCCAACGGCTGCCGAAATTTCATCGAATTGAAATTAATTTTTGCCCTTGCGAAAATCTTTAATTCTATAAAGCAACCAAAGCTATAGCTCGGCAAATGCCGTGATTTTTTTTTTTTTTTTTAAGAAAAAGTAAGTTTAACAAAGTCCTGAGTTTTTGTAAGTCTATGTCCATAAAACAAATATTATTTGTATTAGAATAAACGAAAAACATTTGCATTGTGTAAATTGCATGCTGAAAATAATTATAAAAGGGTAAGTTTTTCTAATGAGAGGTCTTTATTTTTAACTGGTTTAATATAAGGCTAAACCCTCTAAGTTTTGCTATAAGTATTAATAATTAGTTAATTAATTAGTTTTGCTATTAGTAATTTGATTTAATATTAATAAATAAAACTATATCTCTTTATATACGCAGGCGAAATACCCTTTCAACGTAGTGCCATGATGGCACTACGTTGAAGTTGATGGCACTGCCATCATAAGAGTTTAACTAATTTTGTTATAGCAACGAAATCGTTATTCTAATGACGGAGGCATTCCCCCCGTATCGTCAACGCTTCCCTGATAAGATGCCCGCCAGCAATGTAATCGAAGGCTCTAGCTAGGTATTCGATGATTACTGGAATAAGTTTTTTTTTTTTTTTTTGTAATAAAATTAAAAACCTTCGATACGAAAAGTTAAATAAAGATGAGATTCCATGATTGTCTAGACCAATCATGTACTACTAAAATACCTGTTAGCTTAATCTGATTCTGTTTTTCACTCTACACCATAGTTCTAGGGTATCTCTTTAATAGAACACGCTTCAGACTCTTTTGTCAGGCGACTTAAGATTTTCTATATGCACAATGTGACTTGAAAAGTCTATATCAAGGATGACCAAACGCGTTTGTTATAAAGATTAATGCCTACAATAGCCGTTTAGTTCCAAATTATTCGATGTCTAGAAGTTTTCTTCGGCATATCTGCAATAGTATAATCGTAGGATGTACATACATTTCAATTTATATTATAATAAATGAAAATTAAAATACCACGTTCTTGTTCTGAACATTACAAGGAAACAACATCTCAAGTCAATAGCACTAGCATGTTGTCAGGTGAGGGAATTTTATTGCCTTCATACGATTCATATAAGAGATAGCAATCAAGTTATCGATGTGCATTATTATTTGGCAATCGACTAACTTTAAAGTTATACCTTTAAAGTAAGGAGCAGAGCTCTGGGCAAATGTGATGTGGTTTTATTTGAGCACCAACCACTGGCTGTCTCGCCATCACGTGGTGCTTCTTCCCCGTAGTTGAGAGCTTTCAGGGAACATATTGCTGCCCTGAACAGTTATCGTTCCTAGAACGGCACTCAATTAGCAATTATTTTGCTAAGCTACCAATTTAATCAGAGCATAATAAAAAGTCAAGAATTTTTACAAATTAATGTGCCATCTTTTAGGTTTAGGGACAATAAACAATGCACTAGCACAATAAACCGGGTCGAATTTTCACGTAGATTCTCTATTTGTTTAAAATATAAGTAAGTACTCGCTTTTTTTTTTTTTTTACTATATTTATTTATTTATTTCAATTTGATTTGAAATATTTTATTATCTCTGGGAAATATTACAACGAGATGATTGTAATCTATGATAACGCCCAAGAATTAATAAGGCATGAAAGGATAAAGCAAGCTTTTTTTTTTTTTCCGTTCAGGTATATTAGCAATATTTTGTAATTTGATTATTCTGGTAAAAAACTGAACGTCTCACCAAGTAAGTCATATATATACGGGAGGAGATAAAAAATCTGTGTTGCAATTTGATTAGATATTTCTTAAAGCTTCATCAGTTTTGTAATTATTTTCTAGATCTTACAGCATTGATAAGGAATATGTGCGTTTCCAAAATCTAATGCAACATAGTACATTCTAAATAATAGTACTTTGGATCTAAATTTAAAGTTATGCGGAGGTCTTTAAGCTGGAAGGCATAAATATTTATGAATATATCTTATACTATATGAATATATATATTTATTTATTTTTAAGTGATAATAAATCTTTTTATTTTTGTTTGGTTACAGTTTTAGATTACGTACGTATAATATATACCTACGTAGGTAAAATTGACAATGGCATGGTTGTAATAAAGAAATAGCATTAATTTATGTGACTTTATTTAAATTTATTAATTTCTTTGTATTTTAAAATTGTTTTTTGAGTGTTTTCTTTAGTATATTAATCGCGACCATGTGGTCAGACGACCTAATAAATACCGCAGGAGTGCACCGAATGATGGTCGAACAAGACCGGTCACCGTGGCGACCGTTGGGGGAGGCCCCGTCCAGCAGTGGACGCCTCCGAGCTGATATGATAAATCGTGACTTGTGAAATAAAATAAACCATACGACCTATGTACTATGTTCCTAGTAACAGCGCCGGCTGCAGTAATGTGGCGGCGGCGGATGGCCTGATGATCACGTAGTGCGCGCGCTGCGGCGCGGCGGCGGCGGCGGCCGGTCCGGGGCGCGCGCGCCGGCTCATGATCCCGCCCGCTCGCTGGCGCAAGCTCGCTAGGCTGCGCTCGCGCGTCCGGCGCGCGCTGCAGCCGTGGCGCCGGCGGCGGCCTGCGGGCTGGAGAGCACGCGCGCCGGCGGCGTAGAAACTACTAAATTATCTGTGACGTTAAAAACGAACTAGGTTTCTTTTAAGGTGCTATTACTTTAGTGTCAGTTTTACCACCGAATTTGCACAGACTAGCGTGTTGTGTATAGCTTCATCGACTTTGAAGGTCCTTTACCTTGCTTGGCAGGTACTTATAATTTTTTGGCTTATTTAAAAGCAAAAACGTAAATTTCCATCGCTTTTTGTCATGCTTTGCATGATAAGGCACTGTCGATTTGTTATAGCTTGGCTTCGATGCCTCTGTCAATATTTTATTTATTTATTTTATTTTATTGGTTAGGAAAACTTACAGCATAAACATTTAAAGAAAAAATATGATGTTAAACAAAGCCAATTACAAGTTTTCACTTCTAGATTTAACGAGTTAAAACCGCTTTACAATTAAAAAACGGGGTACATAGAAGAAAAAGTAGATAGTTAAATTAAAACAAACACCGAAGGAACTTATTGAGTACCTAGGTACTTACATCATTAAAGAACATAGAACTTAATTTACGCTTTATGTGTCATTAAAGATGTCTAAATCTGTCGATTTATGTAATTTATTAATCTTATTAGCTACACGAATAAAGAAGGAGTTCTGTCTATAATTAGTCGCAGCGCAAGGTACGTGGAAAACGTTTGTATGCCTAGATCTATAAGAAGGTACAAGAAAGGAAATATTCCGTAGGAGTTCAGGGCAATCTATATCGCCTCTTAGTATTTTAGTGAAAAATATAACGTCTGCCACATCCCTGCGCAGCTCCAACGGTAGTAGATGGTGTCGAGAACAACGCTTGTGATAACAGTCATCAAATACTTTACATTTAAATTGAATGTATCTCAAGAATCGCTTCTGAATCGCCTCAATTCTCAACTTATATTCATTGTAGCAGGGATTCCACACCTGAGAACAATACTCCAAGAGGCTATAATACTATACTATATGAGAATTATAATACCCGGATGTCTTCAAAATAAAGAGGAATCTGTATACGGATACACGTGGAGCTCCATTTTTTGTTGGCAATTAAAACTGCGGGTAGTTTTTTTTTTTTTTTTTACTAAATTACTTTGATATTTTGCTGAATTTTGTGATGACGTAATAAAACTTATTACAGACCTTGCTCCGGTCGTATTAGAGTTCTGCGTCTAATATATAGGTACAGTGTTTTCTTACCTTAGGAACCGCTGTGCTTATCCTGAACGCCCTCGGGCGTGTCTTAATTGTTTCACAACAATTTCGTAGTTCGAAGCTGGAGCCGAGGCTGCAGCGGAGGCAAGGTGGCCGCGGGGGCGGCGTTAGTTGGATCCCTGTCTGGGGATTCGGGCTGAAAAGCCGAGCCAGTACCGATCCCGATACTTCTTCGGTGCTGAGACCCAATTGTAAAACTGGGCGGAGGTTTAGGCTGTATCTAATTCTAACCTTATTTACGGCACTGATCTAAATGCTATCGTTAAAGATTGGTAAGTAAAGATTTCATATTTTATTATTATTAATAACGGCATGTGGCGAAGATGTCCTAACGACATTTCTGATACATGAATCACACACGGATGAACCCGTTCATCGGTAAGGAGCAAGTCATTCGGGTAAGAAGGTTTGTGTCGAAAAATCTTAACCACCATTCCGGTTACAAAACTTATAACACTATGTATTCACGTTAAGTGAAGTTATTTTGCGGATAGGTCCATAGACTTTCCTGAGCGTAAAAATAATTTATATACAGCGGATAAGTCCCAACGACTTTCCTGAGCGTAAAAATAATTTATATACAGCGGATAAGTCCCAACGACTTTCCTGAGCGTAAATATAATTTAAGTACAGCGGATAAGTCCCAACGACTTTCCTGAGCTAGCGGATAAGTCCCAAAGACCGTCCTGGGCGTACAATTTATTTTTGGTACTGCGGATAACTCTACGTCAGGACGGACGTACAATTACTTTAGTAGGTACAGCGGATAAGCCCGAACGACTGTCCTGAGCGTACAAAATAATAATTTCAAAAACATAGTTTTTAAATAGGTATATGCAGGAAGGATTACCTTGGATCCGCAGAGCTGGCCTATAGCAAAAGCTGGAGTTTCTTTAAAAGTTTATCACTATGTTTTAACTTTATTTTAAACTTACACGTTTTGCACGTTACTGATTCACTGAAACCTTTAGAACGTCGTTTAGAATTTTTCCGAAAATATAATTTAATTTAATTTTGTGAAAATAAAAGAGTGAACCGAGTGGCTCGAGCACTAAAATGCGACTGAGGCTCTGCGCGGGACGTGGTCGCCGGGGAACAGGAGAGTTATAACCTACCTTCAAAAAAAAAAAAAAAGTTCTCAAATATAGTGCAGAAGTGGCGAGACCTAAGGCGGTACTACATGTGTTAACCTACTTATTATATTTATGTATGTACTAATCTCGAGGACGAAGCGCGAAGTATAATAAGGTAAGTGAGGTGCTTGGTACTTGTCATACATTTTGCAAATATATATTCAACGCCTATCTGTGGAGTGTCCGTTTTCTGACAAATCATAAACAAATATATATGTATACGAGCTTTCCCGGCTTACTTCGTTACGCCATAAAATATAAGATACTTCAAAAGACTTGGCTTTATAGACTATGTTCTTTTGAGTGCCCAGAATGACCGAATAAAAAAACAAAAAACAACAACAAACCACCTGTCAAAATATGTAAACAACGGAAAAAATATTGCACCTTGGGTTACATTATTTGAGTTTAGGTAAGGATCCCTAATTTTTTTGAAAATCTAATATAGCCTATGACACTCGGGGTTAATGTAGCTTCCTACCAGTGAAATAATTTTTTAAATCGGTTCAGTATTTCCGGAGCCTATTCGTTACAAACAAACAAACAAACAAACAAACAAACAATTTTTTTCTCTTTATTATATTGGTATAGATATATATAAATAATAATAATAAATTTCTTTAATGAGATAACAAGATCCATTTCACTATACACGGTTACTTTTCTATCGTGGAGGAAAATTTAACACATGGTAGTCTTTTATATAGGACTGATTCCTGAAAACAAAATTGAAAAATAATGAAGCGTGCTCACTTCAGATCCTTCAAAAGTTTTCGTAAAAAAAAAAAATTGTTGCATCAGAGCAATTACCTACGGTGGCTTGGCTGGTGCCAGACGAGTCAGGGGGCGTAAATCGTAAATCCACTATCTGTGTACTATTCAATACCAGAAAGTGTTGATCTCGCACAGTTATTGTCTCTCAATCGCCGAAAAATGTTAGGACACAATCTGTTTTGGCTCCACGCCTTATATCTGTACCTCAGAAGCATAACACTGTAACTAACATTTTTTGCGATTTTCACTTTTTGATGGAATCCTACTGTATTTGACGAGCTCTTTCGAATGCGCTTACTCCCGTGGCCGTAGCTAGCCTGGAAGTGCCTTTTTTCGATTTGCATTATAGTGTAAATACCTTGCCTGATGAGAAGCATTAAACTGTAAGAGCGTAAACTGCTTTATGCTTCGGATTAATTTTATTGCATAACATTGTATGTACCATCATACAGTTTTATGCTTCTGAACTATATCCGATGCATAATACTGTAACTACGCAGATACCGTGTTTTGCTTCGAAGCAAATCAAGATGCATAATACTGTATTTTTGCTGTTACAGTTTTATGCTATTCAATTAAATCCGATTAAGAGGGCGTGGTTTAACGCATCTTTATATAGAAGCTGCTAGTTACACGGAAGTTCGGTCTTGGCCGGGTATCAGAGATAAAGAAAATAGAAAAAATTGTATCTAAATTGACAGTTTTTGGCATTCTTAATTCAGTGATACTTACCATACACGAAAAATACACGCAATCTTCTTTTAAAAATAAATGGTAAAAAAGTCCGTCAACGAATGCTTCCTCATACCCTCAACACAACAACTTCTTGCAACAACTCCATCAAAGATAGATGTCCACTTTGCAGCTGAATAAAATACCGACAGAACTCATTACCCATAGACGAAACCATACAACGTCACTTCCACGCCATACCTTGCGAGTCGCATCATTCACGGTAAAAAAAATATCCGGCGTGAATATCCTGGACTAGAACCGAAAGAAAACAGCAATGAAAATGGCTAAAAGACATTCAATGAAGACCTAAATTCCTCACTCCATTTGCCAAGCAATGATACCTTTACACATGTTATCAACACGCGGTCACGCTACAGTAAGAAAACAAAAAAAAAATGGTTCTCCAAGATTGGAGCACAATTCTGACCCTAGATATAAACATCTTATAAAAAAAAGTTCATATCTAACACCAGAAAAGATACATACCTACTTACTCCAATCCCAAAGTCTCGTCCTTTTTTCGATTCTCTTTCAAGCCTGAGGATGGTCGCGCACGGATCTGATCTCAAGTGTGACATCACATGCATTACAAACTAAATTGAAAATTAAAGTCTTAATTGGTTATGAGCCTGAGCCTTGTATCACAGGCCTCGAAAATCTTACTGAAAATTGTACAGAACAGAATAAGAAATAAAACGGAATGCTGGATAGGAAACGATCAATACGGATTTAAAAGACAAAAAGGAAATAGAGAGGGTATAATAGCATTAAGATTGATTATAGATAGAAGAATGGACCTCAATATTGATACACACATTGCATTCATAGACTTAGAAAAAGCATTTGACAAGGTAGATTGGAAAAAGATGATGAATGCAATGAAGCAAGCCAATTTAGATTACAGAGACCGAAGAATCATACACGAACTTTACAGAAGCCAGGAAACATCAATAAGGTTTGGAGAAGAAGTAGGAAGAGCTAAGATCAGACAAGGAGTCAGACAGGGATGTCCATTATCGCCGCTGATATTCAATGTCTTCATGGAATGTGCAATTAAGGAGATGAATGAAACAGCAGGAGGTGTTAAAATAAACGGAGACAAAATACAATTTATCAGATTTGCTGATGATATTGCTGCAATAGCAGAAAATAGACACAGTTTGCAGATAATGTTAGATGCGATGGACGCCATATTCAAGAAATTCAGTTAAAAAATAAATATAAACAAAACAAAGATCTTAACCACATCAAAAACCCCAAAAATTCACACAGCTATCAAACTTAATAACAGCACAGTATAAGAAGTTAAATCATTCAAATATCTGGGAAGCATTATCAAACACGATTCAAGATGCATAACTGACATACAAAGTAGAATAGCAATCGCCAAAACTCAATATAATAAGAAAAAACACATATTTAAAGCCAGGATATCCAAGAAAATCAGAAAAACATTCATAAAAATTCATATCAATTCATAAATACATATGGAGCATTGCATTATACGGTTGCGAGACATGGACATTGACACAAAGGGATAGAGATAGACTGGAGGCATTCGAAATGTGGTGTTGGAGAAGAATGGAGGGAATAAGTTGGATGGACAGAGTCACCAATGAAGAAGTCTTGAGAAGAGTAGAGGAAAAACGAATGATCTTGAACATCATAGAGATAAGAAGGGGAAAGATGATAGGCCATCTGATACGTAACGACGCACTAATTACTAACATTATAGAAGGAAAGATTGAAGGAAAGAGACAGCGTGGACGACCAAGGGGAAGCTACTTCGACCAAATAAAGGAGCAAGTCAGTGCAGAGTCGTATCAGATGGTCAAGAAGGTGGCGGGGAACAGGGGTGAATGGAGGAGGCTCCACCGACAAGAGCACAGCTCTTAAGAGAGAAGAAGAAGAAGAAGAAGAATTGGTTATACTACCGTACAACCATTTGTTTTGCAATACTTTCCTCGGAAACTTGGTATTTATTAACCAACTCTGATAGTGCCCGCCGATCCTTAGCACATGCTTTCATTGCTGATTTACCCGAAACACTGCAGCAGTTATGTATAATCTGTCCTTGATGATGCTGCTGCATCAAACTGCTCGATTACTTTGAAAGTATTAAGAAACATTAATTCAAACAGACGTCACACAATTTACATTACAATCAATATCCGAACAGCAAATCTGTGAATTTCTAAGGTAACTTTTAAGTATCGGTCCTGTTTTCTGGCGCAGATCTACTTCAGATAAACTTTCAGACTGAATTTAGGTAACATAATATAAAAACTCTGGTTTCTCTCCCTATTAGCTAGCTACTAGACACTGACATCATGAACGGCTTATTGTGAAATCTACAACGTTAAACTCATGCTTCGTCGTCGCTAAAGTTCAAACTTCCTATAATGAACCTTTCATGACCCCACTATGCGTGTGACTACAGGCAAGGAAAGAGAAACTAGTGGCATTTTATTTATAAAGCTCAAAGCAGTCTTAAAACCTTACTAAAACTAACTACGCCAGAATATAAGACAAGAGCTCAAACTTCCACGAGTTATACTACTAATCAGTGAGCCACTGCAGACTCAGAGCACAACCAAGAACAACGTTTCGCCTACCCTGACATAATGGAATTCTGATACCAAAGCGCTAGGGACCTCTGTCTCATTCATGCAACAGTTACTTAAGGACCCCATATGTCCCATATTATTTTATATTCAACTATTCTCTATAATGTTCAATACATTAGGTCACAGATTCAGACAACATCATTTAAAACATGAAATTTCACTCAGAGAGTACATAATATAAATTATTGACACAGATTTTGAGTTGTACGGTTCTGAATGTATGTTCTACAGTGTTTTTTTTCACACTAAAGTTGTTTATTGTACTTTGTTTTCTTAAAGAAAATACTGTAACTGACACCATTTCTCACCGGATTACAAAAATAATCTTAGAAGCACATACACTAATGTGATGCATATTTTTACAAAAGTACCTGAAAAACTATATTTTTTCATAGGACTTATTTTTCTGAAAATTGTTTTGAATTAAGAGATAATTGCTCTATGTTATCAATTAAACTCAAGATGATTATAGCGTCTACTTTTGCGTCTTATTTGCGTCTAAAGTTGAAAAACATGCTATTTCAAACTTTAAAACGCTCTCCTGTAAAATTACGATTTGCGACTTACAGTGTTATGCTTCTGAGGTACAGATATTATATTGGTTGGTATATTGGTATGTTATATTGGTAGTTTTACGCAACATGTTGTGTTGTCCAGTCTTTGAATCAATCAATATATATAAAACTCTTCCGTTACTGACTGACTGACTGACTGACTGACTGACTGACTGACTGACTGACTGACTGACTGACTGACTGACTGACTGACTGACTGACTGACTGACTGACTGACTGACTGACTGACAGACAACGCAGAGCCGAAACTACTGGGCGTAGAAAGCTGAAATTTGGCACGTGGGTTCCTTGGGGAGTGTAGGTGAGCACTAAGAAGGGATTTCCTGAAATTCCCACGGGAACGGGAAAAAACGGGATTTTTGTGTTTATGAGAAATCTGCGCGGGTGAGACCGCGGGGCAGCCTCTACTTAGAAATAAGAGCCAAATTATGTTCGCGCTCAACACTTTTCTATGCTACCGTTGAACCGCAACATTAGAATGAGATAGATAGGCGTAATCCCTATGATTATTTTAGCATTGCATTTTGGACATTGCAGTTGACCTGTGATCATCGAATAATATTGAATATTTAGTTTAGTTTAGTTTTTAATTACTTTCTTGTTTACCTAATGTATTTTTTTAACAATAAAGAGATCATTAATTAATTCATTCAATATCGTTGGTTATTAATAGTTATTATTATTTAAATTTATTGAATAAGTAAAGTGTTTTAAAATTAATTGGTACAACAAAGATCGAATAAACAAGAAAACACTTAGCATTGCTGTAGCTCTATGCCCTAAATATAAACTTTTATTTGTTCTTATACTTGGCAATGGCAGAATCAAGGATCCCTAAAACACTTACCTACTCAAATAATTTAAACTCGGAAAAGAGGATCACTTTTAAGAATATTAGTAACAGAAGGGTAATAAAAATCACTCTAAGGCGTAAACAGGGAGAACTTAGCACTTTGAGTTCTGCAAGAGTGCTATTAGAGAGAATTTTGCAGGCTTAGGTTGTATTTTGTAGACGCCATTTTATTTTAAACATTTTAGGTTTTTTTTAATTGAGGTTGTATACAATATATCCATGTACAATTATACGTATTTTTTACAAAAAAATGATTGATATAGCATTATTAGCTCACAGGCATATTAAATGCAATGATTTGGGAATGTTTTTAATTAAAAATTGTAGATAAAACAGAAAATTATTTTACATTATAATTGTTTTTACTTTGCATTCTGTTATAATTACGGAAGCGCGACAAAATTACTCAAAAAAATATCATTAACATTCACAGTAAACTTGTCTGCGTTTAAAAATTTGCTTTTATACGAACTGCAAAACCTAATAACACCATCTTACTTACTAAATATTAAATTAATGGCCGCCGAACCTTCATTAAGGTCTTGATCGAAGGCTAAGTAGTTAGGCTACCTAAGTTACTAACAAAATAACTAAGTATTCCTTTTACTTTTTTTTTTAAGTTGATAAACCATAAAAAAAAAAATTTTTTTGTGCATTTTTTACGGTTTTTCAAAGTTTCCACAAAAAAATGCAAATACGTTTTTTTAATTTTTTGTGTTTTATTCTTAGCTTTTGAGTTGTTCTCCAAATTGGTATTAGATTTATTTCTCTACGTCTATTACTTTAGAAATTATCAACTACCAAAAAGACCCTTCGCTTTTAGCTTTTAATTTAAGATTTCAGTTTAACCCACTTTTATTAAAAATAAAGTCAATATTTAATTCTTTTGTTAGTTATTTCGGTAGCCTTACTAGCTTACTACTACTTAGCCTTTGTACAAGACCTAAATTAAGAGTCCTTTTACGCGAACAATGGCGCCACTCTAAAAAAAATAAAATTGGCCACTTTTAGCAACAAACAGTAAAACATAAACATTTTAAACCTAAATGTTATTTTAAATACTAAAAAAATACTAGGGACCAAGATTTTATGCACAAGGGAGCACTTTTTTTCTGAAAAAAAGCCTTACTTTAGAAAATATTTTTTTTTTCTAGAGTGGCACCACTGTTTGCGTAAAAGGGCTCTTAATTTAGGTCTTGTACGAAGACTAAGTAGGTAGGACCTAAAATAACTAACAAAAGAATTAAATATTGACTTTATTTTTTAATAAAAGTGTGTTAAACTAAAATCTTAAATTAAAAGGTAAAAGCGAAGGGTCTTTTTGGTAGTTGATAATTTCTGAAGTAATAGACGTAGAGAAATAAATCTAATACCAATTTGGAGAACAACTCAAAAGCTAACAATAAAACACAAAAAATAAAAAAAACGTATTTGCATTTTTTTGTGGAAACTTTGAAAAACCGTAAAAAATGCACATTTTTTTTTTTTTTTTATGGTTTATCAACTTTAAAAAAAAAAGTAAAAGCAATACTTGGTTATTTTGTTAGTAACTTAGGTAGCCTAACTACTTAGCCTTCGATCAAGACCTTAATGAAGGTTCTGTGAGCCTTATATATTTAACTGTGAATTTAAAAGTAGGCGGGGTCGACTTTTGCAAAAAAAAAAAACAAAAACATCATACTGAGGGGGGGGTGAGTCTGCGACCCCCCATATGGGGTGTTTTCCTCGATGAAATTGATCATAGAATACACCCTTAAAATTATGTTATAACTTCCCCGGACACACTGTATATATATTTTTTAATATATGATCACGCATAACTTTTTACAGAGTAGTCCAATTTTGATAATTATTTTTTTAATCGACAGGGCATACCTTGAAGTGGGTCCCATACAAATTTGGAAATAAAATTCCTAAGGTTAGGAAAATAGGAGTTATTCCCTTTCCGCCGCTCTCTCGCTACTCCGCTCGGTAAGCTCATAAAAGTTCTGGTTCATTACCCCCGCCTAGTGCGACTTCGCAGTACGCCGCTCGCTGTCAACTTAGTAATTCGATTATTATTTCATGCTTTTCAGTTTTTTTTTCGGCGGTTTTATTTTTTGATAAAAAGTTTTATTGTAATTCCCAATTTAAAAAAAAAGTAAAAAACATTTTTTTTAAATAAATAATTTATTCGAGTCATATAATAATATCATATCATGCAAAGTCTTAGTCCTGAAAGTTTCCGCCACGATAAAAAGTGACCGTGTATATATGTGTGTACCTATTTCTTGATCTCCTTAGAATATTATTATTTAAAAAGGATCATTTCCAATACCATTCTTGGTCCATCTTAACATTATTTATTTAAAATCCTCAAATGTTTTATCTTTTCCTCCTAAAATAAAAATTACCATATTAAACACCATTTTACAAAAACTTTCGAAGGATATCAAGTAAGCACGGTTCATTATTTTTCAATTTTGTTTTCAGGAATCAGTCCTGGGACTCTAGTCTCTTAAACTTACGATTAAACTTCTATTCTATTATTATTCTACTATTACTCTACTACGATGGGGTCAAAAATTGCGAGTCTCGTAACTTTGATCGATCATTATAGTATAGCAATAGAATATGAATAGCAAGCTATAGAATAATCTGTTTTTTTTTTTACCTAAATAGTTAATCCTGTTTTATTAGACGAAATTTGGACCGGGCGTAGTGCAACTGTCACTTAATATCAATCAGTATTGACATTTATAATGTCAGTCGAACGTAATCATAACATTATCTTATTATGGAGCAGACTACCCTTTTTGGTCAATTCCAATCTATTGCGATACTACTGCTATAGTTATAGCAAAATTCATTACGAGACTACCAAATATGTATTTTCTTGCGATTAACGTACTGTTCCTACTCTACTTTTATTCGATAGTTACGTTTTACGCGATGAGACTGAGGGCCCTGTATGACTATGCCTACCGTGTGTTAAATTTTCCTTCACGATAAAAAAGTAACCGTGTATTGCGTATTGCGTTACTGACAGTGCTATTTTTCTTCGCTAGGTAGTATTGAAAATAAATTGCTCAGATAGATTTCCCAAAGTTGTCTAGACTAAACAGGCGCCAGCTAAGATTGGTTGACAGCTTTCAATAATATCATTTCAAATTAATTACATTTTAACAGACAACTCCGATTGTGAAGACATTGTGTAAACAACTCAATAGAATTTGTGCTAATTTTCGCGGGGGGCAAGCCGATGTAATGTACAAGTAGGTAGTGTACACACTACAGCAGTTTCTATAGAATTTGTTTACTAAATATAAAACAATAATAACAACAAACAATCACTTATTTTTTTAGATCCCATTTGAACCACAGAACAAGGAAGACTGTTCTCTCTTTTCTGCTGCTTTTCTGTGAATTGACGATCATTACGAGTATTACTAAGTAGTTAATAAATTTCTTTTTTACAAAAAGAGGTCAGCCTTCAACGAACTGACACAAACATAATCTGAGAACTTCCTCTTTTTTGAAGTCGGTTAAAATAGGTACGAAAACCTTCTCCTGAATGTAACAAATACATTACTGAAAACCGCATCAAAATCGGTTCAGCCAAACGCGAGATAATCGCGGACAAACATACATACATTCAGGTCAAACTGATAACCTCCTTTTTTGAAGTCGGTTAATGAAGTCATTTAAAAATAAATATATATTGAACCAAATTGATATAAAATTCAGGCGGAAATGACCTCGAAGGAAATGGCTTATTTCAGTAGAATTTCAAGCAAAAAACCAGATTATCATAATCGAAACGCAGGTGTATGCTTATTACAATTTTAGAAATAAAAAAGAAGCTTTAAAAACACATCCATCTCATTATCATAGGAGTTTAACATGGGTTACAAAGTAGATAAAACGATTTCTATCAATCACTTTGCACATGCAATGAGCGTTTATCCGCAAAAAGACGAATTTGAAAATATAGGGTAAAACGTCCTATTATCGTGGTAGTCAAAATCACGTCCTATTACGGCTCTATTTTATCTTTTGCTATTTATGATTCGTGGTGACTGTGTATGGTAAAAGTGACTACATGGTGTCCAAGGAAAACTTAACACACGTACGTTTAAAATTGTTTAACATTAATTATTTTGTGTAACGTCAGCGAAGCGAGAAGCTTTTTCATACAAACGCAGACTGACTCGCGGTAGAACATTGAATTTTCAGACTTTGTTTTTAGTTCAAACAAACACTTTAAGATTATGTTACTATATTCGAATACTTTTTACATTCAAGTCGTCTTAGTTAATCAAGTTGATTTCTGTTTAAAATCAAATAAAACATGTAAATATGAGTAAACAAAAGTCCGCCGTAATAGGACGCCTTTTTGAGGGTACCGCCTATTACGGTGGGTACCATCGGTAATAAGAAAAACGCAGGGTTGGTAATTTTTAATTTAGTTGTATAATAAATAAAATTTATGAACATTTCGTTTTTTAAGTGTAATTTTCATTAGTTTTCAAGTATAAAACCAATTTCTGAGGTACATGTTTTTTTAACTAGAATCCATGTTTTTGAAGCTTAAAGTTGAATGTAAATTTTAAGTTTGTTAGAATACTGTGAAACCTAACGTGTGAATTGTAATGAAAAAAAATAGACTAATACAACGATTACTAACGATTAGAGAGTTAAATGGTAATGTCAGAGTGCTCTTATTTGCAAGTAATAACTTACATTATCGAAATAGCTTAACATTATATTTCAGAATTAGGATATAAAAACTTATTAGATATTTTAGTACCTACCGTATAAGGCTGTAAGGAATCCTAACACGGTGTATGGAAATTACAGAACTAATAATTTAAGTAAATTTTTGCGAAACTTACACAAAAATTTATACTAAGGTTAAGTTTATAGTATTTTTCCATCAATGTAATATTTTACTACTAGATTTTACCGCAACTTTGACACACCATACAAAACTGATTATGATTCGTTGGTTGTTTTATTTATTTTTGTATTTTGGTTTACCATTTTATAGTATGTTTGTGTCAACGTTGTTGTATTAAATGTATCTTTTTTAAACTTTAAACATTTTCCATATTTTTTTTAAACCTTTACTGACTGCGACCCACTACGCCGCCAGTTAAATTTTCCTTCAAATTTGTTTTATTTGTAAGGTTTCATTAAAATCCATTTCGTAGGTTTTACGTGAAAGAGTTACCGACATCCTTAATTACAAACTTTGTCGTTTATAATATTACTAGGATTATAAAAACCCTCGTCCGGGCCTTTTTCAAATTCAAGTTGGAGAAACACGAACCGCAATTGTTTTTTAACAGACTTAAAAAAAGGAGGTTATCAGTTCGACCTGTCTGTATGTATGTTTGTCCGCGTTTATTTCGAGTTTGTCAGAACCGATTTTCACAAAAGTATTTTTTAAATTCAGGAGAAGGGTTTTAGTATACCTATTTTTAACCGACTTCAGAAAAGAGGAAGTTCTCAAAAAAGTATTTTTTAAATTCAAGAGAATAGTTTAAGTACCTATTTTTAACCGACTTCAGAAAAAAGGAAGTTCTCGGTTTAGGTTTGTATCAGTTTATTGATTAAGGTTTCGGGTACACGTCCCGGGACCTGACTCTGTCTGCCAAAGGCACTTTATCGATTAATTTTATTGACGATTAATTTTAATGAAAAAAAATTCACGATATTTTATTTGTCACCCAAAGAATACTAACAAATATTAAAAATTTCTAAAAATTATGGAAATTTAGAAAGATGCAAAAATTGTGCCAAAATCTATTAAATTAACTGAAATAAAACAGGTTTTAAATACTAGTTTTAGTTTTATTTTAGAAAACACATTCACATTATATATTGTCACAGAATAGCAGAGACAGAGTGAAAAAAAAACAAAAGCATAACAAAAGTCAAGCGTGACTTTGACAAAGGCGAGAAATTCAAATAACGAATTCCAATAAAATCTTTCTTTTTTGAACAAACTTTTGTCGAGCCTCTACTGAGATATCGACATGGTCAACACACAACAAATAATGATTATTTGTAACTTCACTAAATGTAAATTATGGGTATATATAACCTGCGCACATAAAGAAACGATCTCAAAATGGCGGCCCTTGTATGGGATGTCTCTCTTCTTTACTCTTCCCTCATACTTATATACGCGAGATAGCATGCGTTCGGCTGCCATATACAAATCGTTTCTTTATCTGCGCGGATTATAGAAAAAAAAACTTTCCCATATTCAATTCATTCCGTTCCGTTGTGCAGAGAGATGGGAGAACGCTACGATGCCGTAGTTTGATTGATTGATTGTTGTTTTGTTATTCGCTCGTAACGGTCAGGCAAAGGAACATAGTAGTCCATACAGCCAAATAATCATTATTTGTGTTTCCTAACCTAATTATATTACCCGAATCTTCTTAGCGCGAGGTCATTTATTAAATATTATCAAAATAGCCTCTTACTAGGAAGAACCTGTATTTATGTACAGTGCCCGTAACAATTTCACCCATTTGCATACCATTTTCTGGTTGCACGGAACCATGAGCAAAATGTTTCATCGTTTGTGTGTTGTCATCCCATACTCCGTAATAGGCTGTGCTTACCGCCGTAATGGGCTTCAAATTTTTAATGCCGCCGTAATAGGAATTCCGAATTGTCAGAAAAAATATTTATTTGAAATTAATCATCACTGTAAAATTAATAAAATGTAAACTGAAATAGAAAATATTATTATCATGTGTGTCAAAAAAAATCATATATCTGCTAAAATATATAGAAATGCTTATTTTCTTACCCTACTTTAAAATGTTTTCAAAACGCGCCGTAATAGGGCATGTTACCCTAATTGCTGAATTTATATCGATCTATTATGTTATATAAAATGTGTACATATTTTCGAACAGTGTTGTTTACGCATAAGTGAATAAATGAATGCAAGTAGGTATATGTATATTAGAATGAATTCATAACCATTGAAAATACTGAAATGGACGGTAATATATTAAACCTACTTACTTACCTACCTAACATTTATATTTTTCAATAATCAAAAGAAAGTAAACATAAGTAGCGCTTTACAGTCCCAGATCAAGTAGTGAAAGGTTCTCAACACATGTACCTACAATAAATATTCTTCGTTGACATACTTAAAGCTCGTAATTAATTCTCATTAGCTCGGCAGAGAGTCCATTCGTCAATAATTGTCACCTTATTTGTAAATAGCAAAGTTCGATACAAATTACTACAAGCATGTGCTAATAATAGCCTGGAGTCAGTGACACATTGGTCAGCGGTCAGCGTCAGTAACCCTCAACGGGATATTCCAGCCCTCGTTGCGGTGACACGTCATACAGTCATCCAGCAATATCTACACCTAGTATTAATGTACCTACTTAATTAACTGATACTGATTATTCGCACAATACACACACGTCTTCACGGCGCAAGAGGTTTATACTAAATGATTTTTATTGACGCAACTCGAGAACAAAACTCATTTGTCGAGAATCACACACAAGTTGAATCCATTGAAAAGGGGGTGTTAATATTACTCTTTTTAAATGTTGGTTGGTTGTTATATTTTATTACTAGTCAACTCAGTGAACTGTTTACGGCCTTACCTATACCTATGATGTGCATGTATTATACTTTTAAACCTTCCTCCTAAATCACTCTATTTTTTCTATATTAAAAAAAACCGCACCGCAAAATCCGATGCATATTTTTAAAGATTTAAGCATACAAAGGGACAGACGCGGGAAGCGACTTTGTTTTATACAATTTATTAATATTAATATTGATTTTGCAGTCTATGTACCTAAACTAAGTACTGATAATGTGCATAGAAATCTTCGTTTCTGTTCGACTACGGTACGGTCGTTTTCCCGAGCCTCTCTAAGGTGCATCCTCCCTCTGCGTTTTTTAGTAAAATAATGTATGTTTTCGTGAAAACGACAATTTGCGAAGATCATTATTGGAATGCATTTAGGTGTACTGTATTTTTATATTCCACCATATCGCCTAAACTACTAGACCTTTTTTAATTATTGAGGTGTCAATAGATTCATAATAATGACCCAGGTAGATTTATATACATTTTATATCGCCCTTTTTTCAAAAAATCGATAGAGGGTAGTGGGATTCTCACTGTGGCCGAACTAAGAATACCATTTATTTCCAGAAAATCGGATTGCATACCGGGTATTTTCATGATATCCTACTCCGTTAATTTATTTATTACGACTTGTCAGAAACACTCAGTGTATGTACGCATAATGTTAGATGAACCGGGACGGGAACGCTTAGCGTAGCAATCTACTGTCTATCTATGGGAACGCTATAGTTTTTATGCTTAGATGAATATCCATAAAATCTGTGCTTTTTGCTTTTTCGTATTTTTCCTTATAATAGTGGTCAGCAGGCCCAATGGTCAGGGTTTGTTGTGGGGCGGGGCGGGGCGTGTCGGATGCGTGAGCGCCGCCCATGCCGCGTTATTTAAGCGTGCGAGCAGCCGCGCTCCACGCAGCGTAACAGAAGCGCGCCCGAGGCTAGCTAGAGGCTGCGCGGACGCGGGCAGACATTGCGGCTGTATTTCGCATTGAAACGCGCGACCGCCAGCACCTATCGCTCCCGCGGACTCGCCAGCTTCAAGAGGCCACGCAGAGCGCTGACACGACCGGCTGATCTACAAGCTCATCTAAAGGCGCGACTTTTGCTATCCTATAATAAAGTATCACTGGATTTCAGTACATCACGTAAGTATTTTTTTTTTTTAATATAAATGGCTTAGAAAGGGTACATGCCTTATTGTTGTTTGTAAATAGAAAATTATTAACTATGCTTTTTATCTTTCAATATAAGTATAAAGCGAATTATGAATTCGAATGTTTTTATAAAATCACAATTCCGTATTTTTTTTAAGTAGTAGTATTGCTTTCCATACAAAAAGAAAATCAACATCAATAATTACATTTAAAAAAAAAAAAGATTTAATTTAACCGACCGCCACTTTGTTATGCCTATGCAATTTTTCTTTAAGAGTAAAAGGTACGTTCCCTAATGTAAAGGGAACGTTTATCGTATTAATTATGAAATCCCATTTTTCTTTATTACCTACTGAAATCCACACAAGACTTATATAGCAGGCATTAACTCTGCAGAATCCACAGAATCAATGACATCCTAGTCTAACTTCTCTTTTAAGTACCTATAAAAAATTATCTTGGTTCTGAGATTGAGGAAAGTAGTAAATACTCGTTCGCACAAGTATTTATCTGCAATAAAGTATTTTTTCGCGATTATTTACTGCAGTTTTTAATTCTATGTGCAGTACTTACTTAAAATAAGTGTCGTATAAACAAATAATTAGTAAGTATGATCTTTACGAAATTAAGTAACTCATACTTACATGATTCTACAAATTAGATGTTTGTTTAGATTTTGTTTACAAACATTAAGGTTACATGCAATTTGAACTTTGTGAGGTCAAGCTAAATATTAAATTGGGGTCGGATTCGTCGACGGTCACTTGCTTCACGGTGACCTACGTTGTACACGTCCTGCAAGTCAAGCACGTAATCAACACACTTGTCGTATCTGACGATCTATCACTTAGAGACCGAATGTTTTTCAGACCAAGAAGGACTACATGGTAACAATATTCATATATATTTATAATGATGCAATACGTCAGGAACCTATTATACCTAACCTACCTAGAATACTAGCCCTGTTATTCATAAAAGTTAAAGAGCATTTTAAATAGTTATTGGACGTACTTACGTCAATTTAGACTGGATGTCACATATTTACAATACAACAAACCAGAAAAATAGACCTCCAGTAAAGAAAGCACCTTAAAACCTACTGTATCTTTATGAATACTAAGGTAGGTCTTTTAGGGAATATATACTAAACCTCTGACCGATGAAACTATCGGCCAACTTAAATCGCATGTGCGCACATAGGCTCTTAAGAGCTTTAACTCTTCCATAGTAATTACTTTAAGAGAGTTACAACAAGAAAGCCAATTACCGCTATTTTAATAAACAAGTTAGCAATTATGCACAGAATACAAGGTTAAATGTTAAATTAATATTCTCCTTTTAATATTATCATTGTTCATACTTGGGTAAGTAGAAGTAGTTACATAAATGAATTAATCAATATATATAAAACTGACTGACAGACAACGCAGAGCCGAAACTACTGGGCGTAGAAAGCTGAAAATTGGCACGGAGGTGCCTTGGGGAGTGTAGGTGAGCACTAAGAAGGAATTTACCGAAATTCCCACGGAAACGGTAAAAACGGGATTTTCGTGTTTATGAGAAATCTGCGCGGGAAAAACCGCGGGGCAGCCTCTAGTAATAACATAAACGAAGTAATAAAGGTTTCTCTAACTTTAATAATATATTAAGGCAATACTTGCAATGTAAAATGAATTACATACGGCATGATAACGATTAAAATCTATCTTGTAGACATTGAAAATTGAGGGCATTACGAGATTTGTAAGATATTTCTTGGTATCTGGATCGCGCGCGGCACGTTAGGTAGGACAGGGAGCTAATTATATTTACTCTCTAAGTGCCGTTGAGGTAGGTAATGAGCAATGAGTTGAGATCTAGATTCTTGTGATAGATAACGAGACCTCTGATCTAATATGGCATTTAATTGGCTTTCAATGTAGGTCTATCGACGTCGCTGGTCAAGCATGTGATCACGGTGTCGGGTTCGCAACGTCCTCAGCGACGTCGTGGGTCGGAGCCACTGACCGCCAATCACCCGGCAATTGGGTAGTCTTACGTACCGTACACTTGACCCCTCAATAACTAAATTGTATTTTGTAAGCACACGACTTCATTCTCACGTGATGGCCGCTACCGCGTTGCCAGGGAGACATTTAGCTTCCGCCTGCCTCAATTTCTGAAATATAATTATCCGATTTATAAAACTAGAGTTGAATGAGCTTGTGCTAAGGCCAAGTGCTAATGATACTGATCATTCAGGATCAGCTATTACTATGTTTTTCTATTAAAGTAACCCGGGTGACGACCTACGTGCCGGCTATTTATAGCTAAAAGCCTCTTAAGGATAATAACGGGGCCCTGTCGGTAATCGGTATAATTACTTCTGCCGTCTGTAATAGTCTGTATACAGTTGCGCAATCCTGATGCTATTGTTAATGGGGAATTTTCTATTGCAATTTTTATACGAGGTTTAATTTGCATATTAAGTACAGTGGCGGAAACGATCGGCGTAACACTTCCGTAACATTTATGTAAGTAATGATTGATAAAGAGTTTTTAAACAAAAAACTAAATAACTTTTATAGTAATCGCCACCACACAAAGTAGGTGTGCCAGTTATTTAATTGAAGGTACAGAGCAATACAAAGTGAAAGCAGAAATACAGACAGATTAATACAGACAGCCAGATCAGACAAAGTCGTATAACTGGCTCAAGTGGTGGCAAGGCTGAGTGTGAGCCACAGATTCATGTGATTATCCAATCCAGTGCAGGAGTACCGAAACGCGAGGGGCAAGGGAGTAGGGAGACGAGCGCACGCGCCGCGCGCGTGACCGGCTCAGATGACCAAGCTTACCTCGTTTAGTCAGCTGCAGTCTGCAGTCCCCTAAACTAATAAGGTATCATTTTAACGAAAACTTTAGAAATAATTTTGTTATTTAACGTAACACTCCGTTGTTCTATATATACTTAATTAGTACATGAAACTTTTACTTAACAAGAAACATATTTTGCAGATGAAAAAAAAACTGTCTAGAGGAACGCGAAAGGAAATATTGCTAAATAAAAGGTTAAAAGTATTTTGAGTGTCATTTATTTTACTTATTTACTGAATGGTTTTAACCCCCGAACGAAAAATTCAGAGAGGGGTGTTATAATTTTAACGCGTACTGTATCTGTCTGTCTGTGTATCTGTCTGTGGCATCGTAGAGCCCAAACGGCTGAACCGATTTTCGTTTAGTTTTTTTTTGTATCATAGATAATTTCAGGCCGAGTGTTCTTAGCCATGTCTGATGAAGATCTGATCAGCGGTTTGAAGATGATCAGCTCTTGAATAATGGATGAGAGGATCTAACCAGCTTCCTTATGTCCGATCGATTTGAAATTTGGTACCATGTTAAATCTATGATATAGAAAGTATATGGTACGGTAACCATTACCTGATCAGCCGTTTGAAGGTGATCAGATCTTGAATAATGGATGAGAGGATCTAACTAGCTTCCTTAAGTCCGATCGAGTTGAAATTTGGTACCATGTTACATCTATGATATTGAAAGTATATTTTAAGGTAACCATGACCTGATCTGCCGTTTGAAGATGATCAGCTCTTAAATAATGGATGCGAGAATCTAACCACCTTCCATTTGTCCTATCAATTAAAAATTTGGTACAGTGTTACTTCAATGATATTGAAAGTATATGTTAAGGTAACCATGATAATATTTTTAAGATGATTAGCTCTAGTTCTAGTTGATGAGGGGTCTGACTGGGACGGGGGTTTTTAAATTTTTAAATTTGAGTTATTATTATGATAAATTGGCATAGAAACGGCTTTATAGACACGTATTATGTAGTCGGTGCGGTGCGTGTTGTCATGCGATTTAGCGTATTTCATTAAATAATCGGCTATTGAAAACGTGAGAACCGCAGCGCCCATTGTCCGCGGGCAGCACACGTCGGTAGCTCGGCGCTGCACTGGTGGTGCACTCGACTCTCGGTGCAACACTGGCTTTCCAGCTGATCGTCAGTCAAAGTGAATTCGCCTATGCAATATCATTAAACTTAAAGTGAATTGCAAAAACATAATATAGAACCGAACTTTACGAGTACGCACTGTTAAGTCAGTAAATATCAAGATTTAACAAATATTCTGTGAACTCGCAGTCGTTGGCCGATCACTCTCGCACGTTGCAATGCAACAGTTATGTTTATTATCGTGCTAAAAATAGAGCACTAGCATGTATTCTGTCTGCGCGATATAAATAACCACTATGCGAACACGTTTCTATAATAATTTAATGTAACACCACACCCATCATTCTGGTTCTGGGCTTACACGGTGCGAAACTAGCGCCACTTTCGATAAATAATTAATATCTTCTAAACCATAGCCGAAATCGAAAATATGCGCCTTTTACTCTCTAGATAATCTTGCTTAGAATTTTTAAGGCCCTGTTTGCGCCAACATGGTTTAGAATATATAAATTATTTATCGAAGTGAAAAGGATAGTGAGGTACAGTAGCCCTGTACAGCAACCTAGTCATTTAAGTTCCACAACAGTATATCTGTACTACGCACCCGTACGCAATTTTGCACTTCGATAGAGGGCATCGATCGTGGTGTAAATCGAAAAAATAATGCAAAATGACTAAGGTAAAATATTAAGTAGAAAAAAAGTAACATGATCTAATTAAGATGCACTTGGAAAACCTAAGCGTAGAGTGATGAGAGTTTAGAGGGTTCATGGATTAAAACTTGAACATACGAAGATCCAATCCCAAGTCTAACGGGGCGTCCGTAAATCCCAAGATTACACACCTAGAAAACTTTTAACGAAAAAAATTAAGTACACATACTTACCTTCATGCTGTAACACATGAAAAATTCAGGTTCCATCTAATTATTTTGACGCCTTTGTATTTCAACACTATCCAGTGTTATAATTTGTAATATCGTATTTAAATTAAATCACTTATTATTAAAACAATTAGCAAACCAAAAGAGGCCCCCGCCTCGTGCATCCAACGACCCGGGATCCCCTCTTAGTCGCCTTTTATGTATGACAGGCAGGGGATACCTACGCCCTGCATACCGGGCCGAACAATAGGACGTAGGTATCCCCTGCCTGTCGTAAAAGGCGACTAAGAGGGGACCCCGGAGTCGTGGGTGTAGGAGGCGGGGGCTTCGTGCATTAATTCAACGGCCCCGAGAAGGACGGCGGAACGCGGGTGTCCCGTTTCCGTCGTCAAACGTTGGGCGAGCTATCCACGCTCCAAGGGGACGACCACAACGTCCCCCCGAGAAGAGGCTCTACAGCCGATGCTGGAGGGGCGGCCAGCCAGGACGGCCCGCCGCGGGGCCGGCCGTCGACCAGCCAGTTCCAAATTCAAAAGTGTGACTAAAAAGTGTATGGAAATCGAGGATTAAAAATTTATTTAGTCCCCGCTATGAGTCTCCTGGGCCCTTAGTCTCATCGCGCAAAACGTAACTATCGAATAAAAGTAGAGTAGAAACAGTACGTTAATCGCTAGAAAATACACATTTGGTAGTCTCGTAATCAATTTTGCTATAACTATAGCAGTAGTATCGCAACAGATTGGAATTGACCAAAAAGGGTAGTCTGCTCCATAATAAGATAATGTTATGATTACGTAATAATGATTGGTATTAAGGTGGTAACTCTCGCTATGGCGCGAAATTAATTTTTTTTTGTGTTTTTTTATTTATTCTGGCGAAAGTATACATTTTTAATAAAGTTTAAATGAATTCGCGTATGTAAAAAACCATCTCCCACATTGCAATACAACGTTTTTGAAATACAGACCTACAGATTTTGTGTCTAAGGGGTAAAAGGCCAAAAAACAAGTTCCTTGAATATACACAAAATCGGTAACGATATATCACAATGTGGGAAATAGGTTTTTACGTACGCGAATTCATTTAAACTTTATTAAAAATTAATACTTTCGCCAAAATAATTAAAAAACGTGGAAAAATTTGAATTTCCCGCCATACCGTGAGTTACCGCCTTAAGTGACAGTTGCACTACGCCCGTTCCAATTTCGTCTAATAAAACAGGATTCACTATTTAGGTAAAAAAATCCCATATTATTCTATAGCTTGCTATTCATATTCGATTGCTATACTATAATGATCGACCAAAGTTACGAGACTCGCAATTTTTGACACAATCGTAATAGAGTAATAGTACCTAGAATAATAATAGAATAGAAGTATAATCGTAAGTTTAAGAGACTAGAGTCCCTGGTCTCCTGTAGAAAACAACAACTTTATATAAAGGGGTCTAAAGTAGTCTTTTTCGAATAGGAGTGCTGAAAAATTAGTAATTACTTACTGTTAATTTTTATATTTTCTAATAAAAATACACTGTAATTAATAATTTTATGCAAAATAAAATTTTATGAGAATGTACGGAATGCATTTATAACGGAAGGATTGTTCAGGATAATTGCTCTTTTACACTAAATAGTAACTTAACTGACTGAAATTTGGAATCTGGTATGTTGTGTTAGGCATAAATTATGTTTTCTGTGGCTTTATTAAAACAACGCTACACTGTATAGAGTTTCTATTCGTATTCGTCATGAGCTTCTTGTGTTAGTACCAAAGTTGATTTATACTATCGAGTTACTATGTACTTGTTCTATTTAAAGTGACCCTATAAGTGGTGTTATTTTCCTGTTTACGGCCCAGGAGCAGTTACAGGACGCAATAACAGATGCACAAGCGATCACGCGCGGACTAGTACTCTACGCGTGCTCTCGCTCTACTCTCGACCATCCCCGACCGACCCCATTTCACTCTACATATAAGTATTTTGCTTAGCTTGAGCAGCTTGTGGGCATAACACCACACCACACAGGACCGTCTGTTAACATTAACTATTAATATACACGGATAGTTAAACTATAATACTTACAGTATTGTACCCAACACTTTTAACTTACTTTACTTTTTTGAATCTTTAGAATTATTTAAAACTTAGCTTATCTTGTATTATGACTATTTCAATGTTTTAGAATTAGTTGCATTAATCAAATACCTTTAATCAGAAAAGAATCTTAAAAGTATAAAGTACTTAATCAAATGAAATCCGTGACAAAACTGAATGTTTTACTGGGTTCAACAGTTTGTATGGGAAAACTACCTATATAGGTTTATATTATTTCTCACCTTTTTAAGCTTTCCTTGACTTTCACGATTATATAAGACAAAAGTAAAATCGTTTGGGCCTTTCTCGAGTTAATAATAAACTATAATACAGTGGGACATAAAGTTGCAGACGTCAAACAGACAGATTACAACGTCCTTTTAAATAAACCACACCTACTCGTACCCACCTAAACCCGTAATCAAATTGTAGGACACAATGTGACATTAGTGTGTTGAGTAATACCTTTGAAAACTGCTAACTATACTTTACAAGTTGCAATGAAGTAACGAACAAAGGTTTAATGAACTGATTAAATGTTGTTGTTGTTGTGATTCATTCATCAACCGCGATAAGTTGAAAAATTATGCACGGACATGGAGTATCTGGCCCAAGGAGAGTTTCTTTAATAAGAATCGATAAATCTGTTTACAATAAAATATTTTCAAGCGATCTAACAAATAATGTCATTATCAGCACCCATGCTCCGGTATATATCGCTCCTAAAATATACATATAATAAACGAATATTAGGCATATTGTTTTTTTATTATTTCATTAGACTTATCATTTTATTTAAATCATAAGTGCCAGCCAGCCCCTGGCCTTGTGCAACTTTGTGTTGCTTTCAGTTCAACGAAATCCTGCCTGATTAACTTAGAGAGGTAGATTGAGAAGTTGGCATTGTTTTGTGTGCCAGCGATACAATACAAGAAACGATATATCTATAGGTACTCTATTTGTTTAGTTGTATGTACAAACAATAAATACTTACAACTAATTTTAGGTTGATCCGCTAAAAACATTTTGAAAACATATTTTTCATCTAACTATATAAGTACAAAATAATACATCTAAAACAATAAAAATTTGTAAGTTTTTTTCCTAAAGAGTTATTGAAAAGAAAAAGCAAAAAAAAAAATTCTTTCATTTTATCAAAAACGAGTAGGGTATCATTTTTCGTATCGTTTACTATTTCATAAAACACAATTTCACTATGGAATACTATGCACTTAGGAAATGAAAGCAATACTTTAGGGTTCCTTAGGGCGTCGCTGGTGTCAGGTTTCGAATCACCCTTGAGTATAAAAAGCGATCCCTGCTCATGTTACGTCCACTCACTGTCAACAACACACCGATAAACGTTGTTGCACACGATATATTTTCTTTTTTGTGTTTAAATTCAGTTTCAAACTCCATGTACACAGGTCTAGTCACCAAATTAAAAAAATACCTAGATAATAAATTCGCTACTTAAATAAACCCCTCAAACAATTAAATTTACCACCGAATGGCTGGAGGAATCAAGCTCTACATCAGCTCCATAAAAGCATTTGGACCTGTAACAAATAAATAAATTTATAAGTACTATCTTTTCATATTCTATGATCTTAATTTATTTCTTATTATACATACCTAAGTACTTCATAATGTGTAACCTAATTAGCATTTATTATATTTATTATTATCAGGAACAAAAGATGTAACAAAGTATTTTCACAGTATATTCAGAATGCTGGTAGAAAAGGCAATGCAGCTGGCAGTTCTAGCGGCGGCAGGCGCGTGGCTATGGGAGGCGCGCGGAGCCGAGGCCGCTACCTCGGCCGCCGTGCGGCTCTGCGGCCGCCAGCTCAGCAACATCATGAGCAAGATCTGCCACGCGTACAACAGTCCCGCGTGGGACGAGCCGCTAGGTGAGCTACTTCACTTTTTAATATAAAAATGCTCTTTGACGCCAATTCCGCAGCACCATGGCGTTCCCGGTGGTGTCGTTTTTGAGAAATTATAAATTAATATATGTAGCCTTAGGGAGTATTCACGTACAAAGCTGGTAATCGTGGTCAGCTTTGTACGTGAATACGACCTTACTTTTAGATTATATACTTATTTATGTTCAAATTAAACCTTACCTTTTCAACAGTTTCAGTATAAAAACGTTGTAATAACGTTGTTCCACTTAGTTAGCAAAGCCTAACACACACAACATTATTACTTATTTATGTACCTCTTACCTACATTATTACAAAGATCACATTGGGTTTAAAAGAAGAGTGAGAATTCAATAGTTTCGTGTGTTTACCTTTTTTATATATGCATAGATATAAGTACCTAGGTATCTAATTTTTTGAAAACAAGAAGGTAAGTGGTAGGTAGGTAGTTATAGCTTGGCACAAAAATCTAGAAAAATAAGGGGGTGCCATTTTGTATGTGGAGTTAGTAATTTTTATTTAGTTTCTCTTTTAATAAAATACCAATGAAGCCCAAGGTTGGACAAAATAAAAATTAAACAATTTATGATCTTTTTTCGTTAAAAGAAGTTAATTTTTTTAGGGTTTCGACTTAAAAACTTTTCGAAAAATGGTTCCATTTTAAGACACCGTTGCCAGACTGTAGGTATAATATAAAAATTTATATTGATAAGTATCCTAATAAAACAAGCTATACTAGTATCCGCAAAGCAACGAGCAGTCAGAGTTTATCAGTTTTAAACCCAGAGAAGGTCGTCAGCGCAAGGTTGTTACATTTTATTTTATTGGATTGTTTTATTATTATAGAAATTACTTACCTTCCTGTAAATTCTAAAAATAGCTCAACATTTTCTTAAGGCTTGGTGGTTCAAAAATTTGTGTTTTTGAGATTTTTTTAAACAATCTGAGACATACAAAATTGATGTCTTCATTCTGAAAAAAATATATGTGTTAGTTAAGGATCTAATCTAGTCATCATACTAAAGGGAAATAGGATCTAATTAATTTTAGTTGATAGAAAAAAATCTCAAAGTTACCCCTTTTTGTTCCGTTTTTTCCATTTTATTTTTAAACCGCTGATTGTTTTTATTTGATTTTTGGAATGAAAATTGCTGACCTTAAATTTTAGACATACTACTATAGTAAGAATTTTTAAGTTTAACGAAAAGACAAAAAACCAGCAAAAACTAAAAAAAAACATCGTTTTCGCGCGGTCCGATGCCATGCCGCGCCGCTCCCTACCCCGTCAGTACCCTTGTGGCCACGGCCGAGGCCGGTTCTGTGTCAAATTTTTGTTTTCGCGCTCTCGTATTTCGTTTTATTTTTATTCAAATGTAAACAAAATTTGACAACAGATGTCAAAACAATGAACCATAACATCTGATTAGGATCTGTATGGAGCTGAAAGAAACCAATTTTGATACCGATATTACATTTATAAAACCGTCGCATTACAAACTTACCTTTTTTATTCCCACAAATAAAACTTAAATCATAGGTTACTTATTATATAGTTATATCATATCTTTGTTAGTTCTGTGGCGCCGATAACACAATATTAATATTACATTAGCACAATATTACGTGGTATACTTACTCAAATTACTTTAAGAAGGCAGTAATTTATGTCTTAATAGAAAATGTTTCCTTTTTATTTAACGCTTTTCGGTTTTTTCGGCTGTTTAATTTTTTGATGAAAAGATTTTATTTTTTGCTTTTCAGTTTAATTTTAAGGAATTCCCCCCCCCCCCTCACTTCAAGGTTCACCTTCACCTCAAATCACCCTCCAAACGCTGGTCTCACACCCCTGAAGGTGGTCAGACGACCTGGTAAAGGTTGCGGCCTATGTCCAGCAGTGGACGCTATCGTGTGAGATCGGCTGCTTAAAATCAAAACCTAGTAACTCGTTTTAACAAAAATATTCAGGAGAGCCAAAAAACGGGTCGACCACTTTAATTCGTTGCCCCGAAGAAACCAGACGCAATAGCGATTTCGGTGTTTGACCAAAAGTTTGACTATATTGTTGACTATAGTCACACTTAAATCGATCCCACTATTTTTTTTTTTTAATTTACCCAAATATGACAATGAAAACAATTTCAAAACATAGTATTTCACACTTAGTTAATTAACTAAGTGTGAAATACTATGTTTTGAAATACAATCTCTGAGTTAATTCTCTACTTTTTAAAGCAATTTATATTTTTAGTTGTACGTTTCGAATGAAAAATGTTATTTTTTGAAGTGCATTCATTTAAAAGTTATACAAATGATTTATTTGTGGCAGAATTAAGTTTTGTTTACTATTTGGTTACGACTCGTGGTTAATTCAGCCAAATTTGTATACTGTTTTTGTAACTTACTAAATTCCATCAAAATTTGATTGATTTTATAATCGGCGCCAAATTCAAAACATAGTAAGTCAGCTTTCAAATTCATAACCTAGTAAGTCGGTTGAGTTGCTAGGTTTTTTTATTTGTAATCCGACATGCGCTATGTTAAGAATATGTACTTCATGGAAATTTCAATAACTTTTCCAAATTGGGTAGACTTAAATTAAATTTTATTTTTAAAATTACGTTAGAAACTGGGTGTTTTAAGGTTCATATCAAATCTATACCGCCTAGTAAGTCGAAAAATGACAAAAATGGTTTTTTTGCAAAAACACCAGTTACTAGGTTTTGAATTTGGGCAGCCGAGATGATGATGATGATTATTATTATATTAGTCGGCGAGGCGCTTCTCCAGAAGTCCCCCAGAGTCCTCCAGAAGAAGGCAGGTAGTCGCCACTTACAATGGAACTGGTGGGGCGAGTGTTGAAAATTTTGCGGTTTTTGTAATCCAATCGTCGTAGGTCGCCAATTTAGAGAACTCCTATGTCCGCCCGCCTGCAGTAGAAATAACTCCAGAGGTTGAAGAAGGGATGATATATTTACACATGGTTAGGTACACTATTTACAAGAAAATGAATGCATGTTAATGTGTACAGCGGCTGAGATGTACTGCCTAGCGCACGCAGGGCGTTGCGCGAGGCGTCGTGCGGGGCGTGCTGCGCCCAAATCAAATGTATAGCAATAGTATGAGACCGTTTACGGAGACGCGCATAGGCCTATGTTCGATATCGTATAAGGAAACGCGTCGGCTCCCGCGGCGGCGCCCGCGGCGGCGGCGACCGTGGTGGCGCCTGCGTCGGAACCCACACGACAACCCGCACAACACGCCGCGTCTTCGTAAAGGAGGCCTTAGGGTGTGATTTTAGTTCCAAATAAAAAAAGTTATCAACTCAAACTATATCGTTATTTGTTTTAAATTAAAACAACCAGTAATGTTTTATTTATATTGAGAAAACACTACAAAAAGGGTTTACTTTGATATTTATTTCTACAGAGTGAAATTCATTACATCTTGTTACTTTTTAATAACTTGTCTAAACTAAATCCTACATCTATATTTTTCAGAATTAAGAAATCTGTTTTATATTTCTCAGATGGTTTAAAAAAAACTCGTTATTACAAATACCTTACCTAAACGCAAATTCTTGTGCGCTGAAACGAAAATCGGAAAGAAAAATTGTGCGGTAGGTATAAACATCTCGATTTAACTTCGGCTTGTATGAAAAGTAATAAAATTTAAAACTGCCGCGACATTTCGCATTTCGACGCGCGCATGTCACAGCTGCGAGGGTGGGGGACCCTCATACCTAATTAGGTAAGAAGCTTCAAAGTACAGGCCGTTAACACATCAAATAATGAAATACTTACCTAATTTATAGCTTTACGTCTTATGATCGCCATCCTTTAGTTTAGTGTAGATGAGCTTTCCCGGCTTACTTCGTTACGCCATATAAATATAAGTTACTACAAAAGACTTGGCTCTATAGACTATGTTCTTTTGACTGCCCAGAATGGCCGAATAAAAAACCAACTACAACAACAAACCACCTGTCAAAATATGTACACAATGGAAAAAATATTGCACCTTGGGTTACATTATTTGAGTTTAGGTAATGATCCCTAATTTTTTTGAAAATCTAATATAGCCTATGACACTCGGGGTTAATGTAGCTTCCTACCAGTGAAAGAATTTTTCAAATCGGTTCAGTATTTCCGAAACCTATTCGTTACAAACAAACAAACAAATCTTTCCTCTTTATAATATTGGTATAGATTGTAAAAGAGTGTAGGTACTTAAATCATAATCATGTGACGGCATTTCCGCTCATGATTAAAAAGGCAAATTCAAGAGTGGATCTCGTTACTGCACTCTTTCTTAATATTACCTTAGTATTACTTATTTAAATGTTTAGGTACCTAGCCTACTCTGATATGATAGTAAAATCGAGAACCAGACATTGAACATAGATTATTAAAAGAATTGTTGCTACACCGGATCAAATGAACCTCGGACACTGAAAACAATGATCCGTAATATGATGATAATATCATGACAGAGGCGTGATCCAGCCACCGCTTAACTGTATTAAAAGCATTTATTAAACGTTGCTAAAACATAATAAATTACTATTTCGAATGCGAAAATAAGATCTAAATTCTAAATTTAAACCGGTAATTCGTAAGCCTAATAAACAGTGCAGGAATAACATCGTTTTACAAAAAAAATTACCTTACGATCATGACGGTAAATCATTCAATAAGTAAAAAAAAAAAAATTGGTACAGTGGCGGTCTAGAACGGCGTAACAGATTTGTCTATGGTCTCGTGCGGCTTAGGCTGTATTTTACCTGCTTTAGTATTACTTCCATGATTATACCAAAGAACAACAGCTGTTTTGCAATACAGACAAACCGAGTAAGGGTACAGGTAATTTTTATACAGTAAGTAATTGGGATTAAGCTGTTTCAAGAGAAATTGAGCTGGCGAAGCCAACAGGGCGCACACTACTTTGAAATCAGCGTTTATTTTTTAACAGGGCACTCACTCCGATTACGATACTGAATCGATAAAAAATAATATCATAATAATGTCAACATAATAATTAAAAAAATGCCTATTTGTACATCAATCAAGAATAAGAAATCACTCTTGCTACTTTTTAAAATAAAACTACAAAAATAAAAAAAAGTCTTAAAAAAATAAATAAATATTAAAAATACTTTTATACAACAGTGTATTTTATGTTCAACCTGATTCCGTCTCACTCGTCCTGGTCGCGCGCGCGTCTCGTGATAGTGACGTGGCTGTGAAGAACGTAGCATGTAACATCGAACGAAAAAGCGCTTTTTTCTTTATTTATCATTACTTTTTTAAATGCGAACCACTTTCCTAAAATTTATTTTATTTGTAATCGGTATGTAAAAATAATCTCTATATCCAAAAATAAATTTTGAATTCAAAGTCATCCTATAGTAATAAATATAAGAACTTAACTTCACGTTACTTTGTTACTCGCTACACACGCCATTTCTATTAAATATCGACGGCTGCAGTGCTGACTAAAGTTTTTAGTTATCATCACATCGTTGACCTTTGCGTGTTTACGTCTAGTGGTGTGGCCACGGTCAAAACAAGTGTTCGCTTATTTAATTGTGACCCACGCGATTGTATAAACATTATAATTAATAGTGACAAAAATGTATTCAATTAAAAATACTTACCTACTTACTTATAACAGCTACATTTAGAACGACACATATGACTTAAATTACTTTTTGTGATTGAACATGAGAATGATTCTAGACATGGTAGAGACCTATGTATAGAAACTGTCGTATCCTATAGTCAATTTATGTATTTCGGAATTTTCTAACTGTCGTTCGTCGCATGTTTGTCCTGTAAAGCAAGCATGTAAGTCGGGCTCCTCCAATCCCTTATCAAATTGAATAAGATGACCTTTAAATTGTTAAGGGAGGATGGGCAAAAAGGTATGGAAGCTGGTATAACTTGCAATAACATTAAGTCATATATGCAAATAAAGGTAATTTTATATCCTTGCGTATGCACTAGGTCGCATGTTTCTAAGAGCTGCATTATCTAAGTTATCGTACTTTGAGTCTGACTATTTAGTATGGAAAAATCATTTTTTTCATATTTTTTCTTTCTTATAAACGTGTACTTTTATAAAAGTAATAAATACAAACACAACTTTAATAACATAATTATCAATCAATATATATAAAACTCTTCCGTTACTGACTGACTGACTGACTGACTGACTGACTGACTGACTGACAGACAACGCAGAGCCGAAACTACTGGGCGTACAAAGCTGAAATTTGGCATGTAGGTTCCTTAGGGAGTGTAGGTGAGCACTAAGAAGGGATTTCCCGAAATTCCCACGGGAACGGGAAAAAACGGGATTTTAGTGTTTATGAGAAATCTACGCGGGAAAAACCGCGGGGCAGCCTCTAGTTACTTATAACTTCGTTAAGGATCATTGCCGTACGCTCTCCTCCCCCCGCTCCTCTCGTTCTAATTTTTGGTTCCGTTCTTTAAATTTTTTTTTATTTTCATTTATTAATATTATATTGCCCACTCTCCTTTAATAGCAAATTATGAATTCGTTATAAAGCTATAGATTTTTCATATTAGTTCCATCAAAACTATAGGTAACACTTACTATTTATTGAATTCATCCTTATGATTTAAAAGAAAATTTCATTATTGTTTTTTTAGAAGAACAACCTGATTCTTTGGTGAGAAAAAGAAGACAAGTGAGCAACGGTATCGCGGACGAATGCTGCATCTATGGCTGCAACTGGGAGCAGTTGACCAGCTACTGCGCTATCAGCTCAACGTAAGTTATCGCAAGCAACAGCCATCTAATTATTATTTTTTGTTATTATGCTGACAAACGATAAAAAAAAACATAACTATCACGCCGAATGATACATAAATAAACATAACTCAAATGTAAAAATTTAAAAACCCCCGACCCAGTCAGACCCCTCATCAACTTAAGTAGAACTAGAGCTAATCATCTTAAAAATATCATGGTTACCTTAACATATACTTTCAATATCATTGAACTAACACTGTACCAAATTTTTAATTGATAGGACAAATGGAAGGTGGTTAGATCCTCTCATCCATTATTCAAGAGCTGATCATCTTCAAACGGCTGATCAGGTAATGGTTACCTTACCATATACTTTCTATATCATAGATGTAACATGGTACCAAATTTCAAATCGATCGGACATAAGGAAGCTAGTTAGATCCTCTCATCCATTATTCAAGAGCTGATCATCTTCAAACGGCAGATCAGGTCATGGTTACCTTACCAAATACTTTCTTTATCATAGATGTAACATGGTACCAAATTTCAACTCGATCGGACATAAGGAAGCTAGTTAGATCCTCTCATCCATTATTCATTATCATCTTCAAACCGCTGATCAGATCTTCATCAGACATGGCTAAGAACACTCGGCCTGAAATTATCTATGATACAAAAAAACTAAACGAAAATCGGTTCAGCCGTTTGGGCTCTACGATGCCACAGACAGATACACAGACAGACAGACAGACAGACAGACAGACAGACGGACAGATACACACGTAAAAAATTATAACACCCCTCTCTGAATTTTTCGTTCGGGGGTTAATAAAACAAAACATATTTGAGAGCCAGTTTACCGCGATCCTAGCGCCATTCTCGAAAAAAGATTATGTCTTCTAAACTAAGGCAAATATCAAAAATGTGGCACAGTATGACACTAGATAATCTTGCTTAGTATTTTTTGAGCACAGTAAAGTAGTCCTAACTTAAAACAACAAAATTATACACAGATTGTTGCTAAAAGTGGCCACTTTTAGCAACACTTTGTAGCTTTCTTTGGTCTTTAATTCAAAAGCTATACAACAGTGCCCTAAAAATACTAGGCTACATTATCTAGTGTCATACTGTGCCACATTTTAGATATTTGCCTTACTTTAGAAGATAATTGTTTTCGCGAATGGCGCTAGCATCGCGGTAAACTGGCTCTTAAACATTTTTGAAGACAAACACCTGAAACTAGAGGTGGTCGTTATTTACAATCGCATTTAAAAACACTCGTTATTTCATGGCAACGAATCGCATTGCTATTCACAACGAATGTAAAATGCGATCGCGTTTTCGTTGCCATCGGCAACGATCGCGTTCTCGTTGCCGTCGGCAACGATCTCATTCTCGTTGCCGTCAGCAACGAAAACGCGATCGCATGTGACAGCTTGTCATTAGCAAAGCAACGAAACGCATTGAAGCATTGCGATCTCACTCATCGAGTTAATATGAAATGTACTAAAAATACATTTTGCTGAAAAAAAATTGTATAAGATTTTGAAATATCGATAATTGCTGCACTTCGATAAAAATATCCATATTAACATTGATATTAGAGCAAACTTGCATGTCTAGTTACATCCTGCGTTTTCGTTGTCAATCGCATTTTCGTTGCCGATCGCATTCTCGTTGCCGATCGCATTTTCGTTGCCGATCGCATTCTCGTTGCCGATCGCATTTTCGTTGCCGTTGCATGATATGCGATCCGGCAACGAAAATGCGATCGCAGTTTAAAATCGCAGTTGTTTGTAAATAGCATAACAGCGATCGCATGCGATTGAAAAATAGCAGTTATTCTCACCTCTACCTGAAACACCTAATTCGCATGTTCTCATTGCTACGAAGGATCGTAGTCGACTACGCGCTACGCCTGATGGTTACAGCTACGCGTAGGTAATCTTTTATCATAGTTTCATTAAATAAAAACTTTTTATAAAAAAATTAAACCGCCGAAAAAACTGAAAAGCATTAAATAATAGGGAAACATTTTCTATTAGGCCTTAATTTACTCACTTCTTAAAGTAATTTTGGATTACCAAGAAATTTTAAGTCGGCGCCACACCACACAAGCAAATTCATTATCTATGTAAAGCGCGATGCGCAGCGGCATACGTTTTTCGGTTATTTCTTTGAATTTCAGGTAATTTAGTGATGTTTATTCGTTGATTCTGTGGCACCGACTCAAAATTTCTTGGTAATCCAAAATTACTTTAAGAAGTGAGTAAATTAAGGCCTAATAGAAAATGTTTCCCTATTATTTAATGCTTTTCAGTTTTTTCGGCGGTTTAATTATTTTATAAAAAGTTTTTATTTTTTGCTTTTCAGTTTTTTTTGGGCTAATTTTTTGACCCCAGCTAATCATACTTCACCGGGTGGTCGCACCCCACAAGGTGGCCACACAACCTGGTGAAGGTTGAGGGACTAACAGGATGAGGTTCGATCACGACCGGTCGGTGAGGCGATTTGTGAGGGAGGCCTATGTCCAGCAGTGGACGTCTTTTGGCTGATTTTATTTCATTTCCAAAGATATTGTAAGTAGGTATCAAAAGTTATAATGTAACACGGAAATGCAACCTGTGAGTGGATAAATCGAGGTTTGGAACCCCCATTTAGTGGCCATTTTTTGCGTTTAGTGGCTAGTGGATTTTTTTAGTGGAAAAATTAGAACAAGAACTGTTGTAGTTTTTGAATAAATTGGAATTGCGGTATGCTGTTACAAAGCGTATGAACTAAAGATGTTTTAGACAATTTAGTAGAATTACAACATTTATCCTTTTTTTTTCAATTGAATACAAAGTCGATGTAATTTTTTTTTTCATATTTTCGTCTATACTTCGGGGACCCTTAGTTTTCTTTGTAGCTTTCTGTGTCTTGATCACCTGATTATAGTTTATAAAGAAGATTTCATTTTAAATAAAATTCGGGATTCGTTCCTATTAAATTTAAGTGTGATCAATATAATTCCGTAGATCGGAGGCGCTACACGAGATGGAGGCTCACATGATTGCGGACAGATCGGCGGAGGGCGAGTCGGCGGCGGCGGCGGCGGCGGAGGGAGGCGCGGCCCAGGCGACAGCGGGCGGGCGAGGGGCGCGCGGGGCGCGGGCCGAGGTGGGCCGGCGGAGCCGCGGGTACGGGCGCGGGGCGGGGGGCCGGGGCTGCCGGTGCCGCCGCAAGCGGCGCGATGGCCGGCGGCGCTCCTTCATTGGTAACATGGTGTGTCTGGCTTTCGTCGGCGACATGTTCTCTATGGATTTAGGGCTTGCAATTATTCGAAAAAATTTGGTATTCGAATATTCGATTTTTTTCGGGCTACTATTCGAATTATTCGAATATTATTCGAATAATAGAAAAAGACGTAAAAGTTTAAGGAAAATTAGTTTTTTTAAATTATAATTGGCCCCTATAATCATTAATAACTTTTTCTCAAAGGAACGGTCAATAATATTGTCAAATACAATTATAATATTGGCCAATTTAAATTTTAATTTGTCTACGAGATCCTCGATAGTTAGATAGTCCTGGCTAAGACGGTATCCCTATAGATGCCCTAAAAGCCTTCGCAGACTAATCAGCCGATGTCCTTCTGCCTTTGTTGGCAGCGATATGGGAAACCGAAGTAGTCCCTAACGACTGGAAAGAAGGAACAATCCTAAAACTTCCAAGAAGGGGGATCTTTCGCAATGCTCTAACTGGCGGGGCATAAACTTGCTCTCGCCCTGCACTAAAATCCTGACCAAAACTTTGCTGAACGGGATAGCAGGGGTGGTGGACGTGAAGTTGAGATAAGAGCATTACCCACCTCCTCCCAGGGTCCCATCAACTTCATGTTATGTCTTGTTGAGATAAGAGCAGTCTGGATTTCGTCCTGGAAGATCTTGCAGAGACCAACTGTGAACCTGTTGCGAATAATTCTGGAAAAATGCAATGAGATGCAGTGCGAACTATTCGCGCTATTTGTGGACTTCAAAAAGGCGTTCGACAGGGTTAGGTGGTCCAGCAATTGGCGAGTACTCCGCAGTAAAGGTATACCGGACAAGTTAATAAACCTGATACAAAACTTGTATGTGGGCTCCACCTGCAGAGTAATTCACAAAGGCCAATTGACGCAATCCATTACGGTCACAGAAGGCGTTAAACAGGGTTGCCTATTATCACTAACGCTGTTTTTGCTGGTTTTGGACGACGTGATGTGTATAGTCACCGGCAGAGGCTAGCGGGGTATTCCCTGGAACTCGCAGAAGTGTCTTGAGGACATAGACTTTGCAGAAGACCTTTGTCTTTTATCTACAACACTGAGCGACCTTCAAGCAAAGACAGACGATCTGGTGGTTAAAGCTGCAAAAGAGAGGCTTCGTATTAATACGGCTAAGACAAAAGAAATGCGCGTACACACCTGAGATCAGGCAGGACCCTCTGAACATTACGGGTGAAGTAGTGGAGTGGTGAGCCCTACAGGAGGTACGGAAGTTGAAATTAAAAACCGCATTAACAAAGCGCGGGCAGCGTTTGCACAACTAACACCACTGTGGAGCTCTTACGTTATCACCAGATGGACCAAGCTTCGATCTTCGAGTCCAATGTAAAATCAGTGTTGCTATATGGGTGTGAGACATGGTTTGTGCAAAAAGACCTGACCAATAAGCTCCAGGTATTCATAAACAAATGCCTGAGAAGGATACTAAAGATATTCTGGCCACAAACCATTACCAACACAGAGCTATGGCACCTGACAAAGCAAAGACCAATTGAAATTGAAATTCGAACTAAAAAGTGGCGTTGGACGACCTTGCAAGGAAGCTCTGTCGTGGCAGCCCTCCGGAAGACGCAAAGGGGGTCGCCCGAAGGCAACCTGGCGCCGGTCCACGCTGCAAGAAGCAAATAATGTGGGACTTAACTGGGAGGAGTTACCCGCTGTTGCTCAAGCAAGACCGCCAAAATTGGAGAAAAATTCTTGAAGCCCTATGTTCCCGCTTGGGATAAGAGGATAAGAAGAAGAATCCGCGATAGTTATGTATTGCAATAAAATAAAAAAAAAGGTACCAGATTTTTGACTGTAAGACCAGATAGATGGAATATCCTGGCTCAGAAGTAATCAAGATTTTTTTGATTCCATTTTTTAAGTCTAAACAAGTGATATCGTCTCGCCTAGCACGTAAACTTTAAAATTAGTAGTACAAAATATACAATTTTAGGTAAAAACGAATATTCGAATAATCGTTTTTACTTTTCGAATATTCGATTAAGTTTATTATTCGAATAATTCGAATATTCGAATATTCGATTGCAAGCCCTAGACAGGATGCTAGGATATAGTAGGCTCAGTTAGGTTAGTTTTAGCACAGGTTTTAGTAAAATGTACCTAAGCGATCGCGATGTATGAAATATAAAATTTCTAAATTTTTTGTTAAGAGCCAGTTTACAGCGATGCTAGCGCCATTCTCGAAAAAAAATTATATCTTCTAAACTAAGGAAAATATCAAAAATGTGGCACAGTATGACACTAGATAATGTAGCCTAGTATTTTTAAAAGCTATACAACAGTGCCCTAAATATACTAGGCTACATTATCTAGTGTCATACTGTGCCACATTTTTGATATTTGCCTTAGTTTAGAAGTGTTCGTAATGCGTGTGACTTTCATGGTTTATATTTACCTACAACTTACATACATATTTTTTTAAATAAGAACTTTATCTAATCGGTACATATTATATAAAATCCTAACATATCCTATGTATCCAATGTCCTAGTCCTGATTCGGTTAATACATTGCATTATACAAAGCAAGCAGCGAAGTGGAGACATTAACGGAATCTTGACTTTTTTATTAAATTAAATTTTAAATGAGAGAACATGAAGACGATGATAACTAACAACTCATATTAATGCTTTTGCAAGTTTACTAATATTTGTAATTAACAAATAATCATTAATGGGAAATAACTGAAATCATCATGTTGAATGTTGAGTATTTAATAAGTTGTGCTACAATAACGCATTTACGCATGCCATGGTCTGTGTAGAGCGGGTGGATGGTATAGGAATGGGAATTTGTGATAAGGGATGCATGAGAGTATACCCAGTGAATTAAAGTCACCGTAGAAATTTGCGAAAATTAGTGACGCTACTTTATTTTGAACTAAGTTATAAAGGTTATATTGTTAATTTCATATATAGAGTCAAAGAAGGTACTTCACGCCAATACACAGTCACCTGCATCAAATATTAACAATAATATTTTCTTATACTCTATTAGCTGTCCCGGCGAACTTCGTATCGCGCCATACAATTTTATATGGAAAAATTTAATAACTTCCTTCATCTTACGCTAGACAAACTACAAGTAATGTTTACAAAAAGGAGCAGGCGACTGTACAGTACAACCATTCATAATGATCACATTCTGTTTTGATTTTCAGTCAGTATCAATACGAACTAAGTACTAAGTTAAAAAAGGGCAGTATGTATTAATTGCGATATCCGTTTGTTTCAGTATCGTTTAAGGGGTGTCGCGCGCGCTGCGCCCGTGGTGGGCACCGTGTCTCCGCTGCTGACGTGGGGCCGCACCGTGCACACGGACACGCCGCCGGCCGCGCGCGACCGCGCCGCCGCCTACGTCGCCGTGTACGCGCGCCCTTACCCGGAACCGGACCATTCTAGCAGCGACGTCTGAGTCCGGCCGAGCCCTCCGAGCCCCCTATTAGGTATCACTTTTAGGCCAACATACAACTGACTAAAGTGGCCTTTCTAGTAAAATTTCCATTAGTATAGCATAGAGCCCATGTGATGTAGACTGTTGGTGATCTGTGTTTGTTTCTGTTAGCCCAGCACCCCAGCACCCAATTGTAAAAATAAAAAATTAAAAGGTTCAATATCATTCCATGTTCAAAATTAGTTTTAAGATTATTTTTTCGAAAATTACACTGTTTATTAGAAGTTTTCATTGAAATTTTATTATAAGCACAGCGCAGGAAACCATCTCTACTTTAGTGCCTTCAGTTTAACCTATAATAGTATTTTAAGACAATTATTCAACATGTACCTTTTAATAATTAATGATATATCATATTATTACTAATAACTTCATTAAAATAATCTATAAGTTTCAATCAATCATCTACCATATAAGATTTAAAGATCTCTTACATCTGTGATAATTCCATTAAACTGATAACAATGAATAAATAATTTATGTTATACCTATAAATAATTTCATCCCAATTTATTATTTAGTTAGGTTTGTTTTGTCCTATTAGCAATAGTTTACACTTAAGACCTTTATTAATAACATAAGAATTAGATGCACAATTTTGACTGACTAAATTAATGCTGTAATAAAAATTCATTTGTTTTTAATTAGATGTTTGGTATTTCTATTCACAAATTTTGTTTTCTTTACTTTATTGTGTAAACACACAAGTGTGAGTGACATATGTAGTTTTGCTTTTTCTTAGTATACATATTCATACAATAGGCTCTATATTAATAAATTAAGTTATGTAGGTATTTTTACAGTAAGTACTATTTTAAAATATTTACAATGCAATATATCTTAATATTTAGAAATGCTTAATTGATTGTTGTTTTTTTCTATACTGGCTTTATTTGACTGGGAGCCAGAGCAAAGATATCTACCAAACACAAAATATTTAGCTATGAAGAGTACAACCACAGCACCGGCTAGTCACAGGGGGCCCTTGTTGTTGTTGTTGTCATCCCCACTTGATGGGGTGTCCACGGCAGCACTTGACTTTTCTTTGGAGGGTAAAAGTTGAAATCTTAAAGTGTTACCTTTATTTCTTTTTTGTACAACTTTTCCCAAAGCTCTTACACTCTTTTCAATCATTGAGTACATTGATTCCTGAAACAATATTATTGGAAGTTGTTATATACATAGATACAAACAAAATTATGTACATTAACTCATACATAATATTATTATATCAAATTCCACAATAATATACTGCATATTTAATGTATAATTATTGCTTTAATTAGATATTATACTCAAGGGTATTAGAAGATAAAATTGGGCAAGATTGTTAAGAATAGAATAGAAACACTTTATTGTATACGAGCTTTCCCGGCTTACTTCGTTACGCCATAGAATATAAGATACTACAAAAGACTTGGCTCTATAGACTATGTTCTTTTGCCTGCCCAGAATGGGCTTGATAAAAAACAAACAACAACAACAAACCAACTGTCAAAATATGTAAACAACGGAAAAAATATTGCACCTTGGGTTACATTATTTGAGTTTAGGTAAGGATCCCTATTTTTTTTGGAAATCTAATATAGCCTGACACTCGGGGTTAATGTAGCTTCCTACCAGTGAAAGAATTTTTCAAATCGGTTCAGTATTTCCGGAGCCTATTCGTTACAAACAAACAAACAAACAAACAAACAAATCTTTCCTCTTTATAATATTGGTATAGACAAAGTAAGACACAAAAAGTACAATTGTTAAATTAAAGGTGCAGACAATTTCAATTTGCATGCAATGGGCGGCCTTATCGCTAAAAGCGATTTCTTCCAGGCAACCCACTTGGAACCTTGTGCAGATGGATACATATAAAAAATGTTCTAAAAGTAGGCGATACTGCTCAGTAAAATTACAAAATAATTAGTTAAAAAAAATTGATACAAAAAACATACTCAAATAAACATACATTTAATTAAAATACTTAAATATGTACATATACATAAACTCTATATAAACAAAAATATATAAACAATACATACAAATAAAATAAAAATCACTGTGGAGTCTAGCTAATTAAAAGATAGTGCGACTTTACTGCTTCCTTAAAACGTGGCAAGTTCCTGATTTGTCGGATACTGACCGGTAGAGCGTTCCACAACAAAACGGATTTAACAGTAAATGAGTCCTTGTAGAAACTAGTCTGGTGTGGAGGGATCTTAAGCGTCAGTGAGTACGAAAGCCGCAACGAACGGCTGTGAGTAGTACAGTGGCGGACTAGGAGGCCGTAAGAGATTTGTCTATGGTTTCGTCAGCTCTAGACTGTATTACCAAAAAAACAAGAGCTATTTTGCAATACAGAAAAACCGGAAGTGTTACGCCGATCGTGTCCGCCACACTGAGCCATTCAAACCGCTCTTTAAGGTAAGCAGGGGAAGCTGGATTAAATAACACGTTAAAGAGAAGAAAGAGAATGTGAGCATTCCGACGGGAGCGGATGGGGATCCACTTGAGCTTGGCGCGGAAGTTGGATACGTGGTCGTACTTGCGTAGACGTAAGAATAATTCAGAAAGGTCTAAGTACTTAAGTATCTTATATATAATAAAATGTAGGTTTTGAAAAACCTTTGATAATTACCGTGTATGAAGGAAAAGCAATCTTTCAATTATTTACAAAACGAATAACAAAATAAAATGGGTTATCTTTCATAAAGTAGCAAACGATGATGGAAATTTCAATTGGCGTAAAGGACATTTTATCGAAAATTACTTTTGAATGCCACTTTACTCAGTTTTTTCTGCTCTTTCGAATGTTATATTTGAAATATTTCTATCTCCTAAAAAAAGTCCTTTATGCCCTAACTTTTTTTTACACTACACCAATTTTTTTACCAAAAAAATGTCGTAAGAACCATTAAGATTTTAATTTAGGGCGTAAAGGGCACCCAAAAAATTTATACGCACGCAAATTTTACAAATTGTTTAAACTTACCTTTACGACCTACGTATAGTGACAAATTGACAATCAAAAAGCATACTTATGCAATAGAGTTCTATTACTACTATATATGAGAAAACACTATATGAGAAATCATTGTCACCGGTAACTAAATTTACTTAAGGTATTGACAGATTGTTTCTTCCTAAATTGTCGAAACTCAATTATCATCTCACGAGTTTAGTCGGGTTGTATGAAACTGAATAAGTACAAGACCTGAGCTTAATTTTTATTTCACTGTTTAGTTTAGTTTATACAATACTTACCTTACCACTGTTAATTGTACCTAAGGGTGTGCATGTATTAATATTGTGTTGTGTGATCATAAGTTTGTGGCTAGCTGTCCGTGTTACGTGGTGACAGTGAGCCGATCCCAAGATATACTCTTAATCCAAGATATTATTATATCCGCAGGGCAAACCACGAATAAAGTTAATATTAGTTGGATTATAAACTAAAATATTGTATTATCATGAGTTTGCGGCTGGCTGTCTATGTCAGTCAGCCGATCCCAAGAATGTACCTAATGATTTCGCAGGGCAAACAATGAATATATTAACAACTTTACCTCAGTGTACCGTTCAATTGTTTTAAAAATAATTAGTGTTGATTTTTTATGTAAGTACCTACGTAGGTTTTCATACTTGCGTGTTGAAATTGCGAACTATTGTACCTACTTTAACATTAGCACCTGAGAGTAGATAAAAGTGCGTTAACAATCCTTGTCAATGGAATATATTGTTACTTTTTTACTGGTAATGACTAATATTATATTCTCTGTTTTATATATAAAATTTTGTCACATACTTTTTACATATCTCATATTGTCGTTCGGAAGTGCGGCTTACTCCTAACTCAGGCTTCGTGCTTAACTGGAGTAAGTCGATACCCTTATCTGTGTATTGTAAGTTTTTTAAATAAAAATCTTTGAAATCTTTGAAATCTAAACCAATGAGAGGAAAACGAAAACTGACAAGAGGGACTATTGCTAAAAGAAAAGCATATGATACTGAAGCCCTTGTATTCATACATGGAATACATATAAATGCCGGTTTTGGTAGATATTCCAGACCATGAGTTAAGACTGATTAAGGAAATAATAATAATAACAATAACAACACATGAAACTCAGAGTAGCCGTAGTACCATCTGACGGGTAAAGCCGGTATTGACCGGATTTTTAGGTATCAGACCGAACTCCGCCCGGATTTTTGTCCAGACCGGATTTTTGCAATACATTTCCTACCGCTGAGCGATGGGTGCCGCACAGAGCACGGAACGAACCTACCTACATACTTAGACATTTATTTCATACACGAGACCGGATTTTTTCTTTAAAATGAGGATTTTTAGAAATGGCAGACTGGACTTTTTATGTTTAGGCCTGGGTACCCTTAACTCAGAGCCTCTAATTAGCAAGAACCTGTATCTAGGGTGCCGGAAACATAAATAGACACGACCATTACAACCAGACCGGGAAACAAACATTGACATTCATTATAACAATGTTCGCCCCGCCGGGAATCGAACCCGGTACATCCGCGTCTCAGTGCACAACCTGCTAACTCAACCACGAATTAGTCTCATCTCATGTGATGACATGACGCTTGGAACTCAATGTTTCTATGTACCGAATCTGTCAGGGACACCTTTTTTTCTTTGCCTTATTATCTTAGCTGTTTATAGGTTATTTTAGTCGTTAACAGGAACACAGTAACCTAACCAGGCTGGTCAAACCATTGATTTCTCATAAAAATTGTTTGATAATTAAAAAATCATTTGTGTCTGGTGTCCAGCTCGTCAAGATGACCAAGTAAGTATTCTGCCTTTAATGTTTTTCTGAAATCTTTGAAAATGGCTCCAAAGACAACTGCTATTTAAATTTTTTTACCGATTTCCAAGCTGATTGAGACTAGAATAAGTAGGACGTTTTTTTTATATATTTTCCTTCCATTATTTCCTTCAATTAATTTTCCTTTTTAATAATGTACTTTCGTATATTTCTTTGAATGCAATAAAGTGTTTTTTATTCTTTTCTATTTTAAGACTAATAAATCTATCAGAACTTTATAATGTAAGAAAGAAATTTTTAATTTTGTTTTTTGAAACAATAAAACTGCAATTATTTTATTTCATAGCACCTACCTTAATCATACAACATTAAAGTAACTATCTTCTATATAGTGTGTCCGGGGAAGTTATAACATAATTTTAAGGGTGTATTCTATGATCAATTTCATCGATGAAAACACCCCATATGGGGGGTCGCAGCCTCACCCCCCCCCTCAGTATGATGTTTTTAATTATTTTTTTTGCAAAAGTCGACCCCGCCTACTTTTAAATTCACAGTTAAAGATCTAAGGCTCACAGAACCTTCATTAAGGTCTTGATCAAAGGCTAAGTAGTTAGGCTACCTAAGTTACTAACAAAATAACCAAGTATTGCTTTTACTTTTTTTTTAAAGATGATAAACCAAAAAAAAAATTTTTTTTTTGTGCATTTTTTACGGTTTTTCAAAGTTTCCACAAAAAAATCCAGATACTTTTTTTTATTTTTTGTGTTTTATTGTTAGCTTTTGAGTTGTTCTCCAAATTGGTATTAGATTTATTTCTCTACGTCTATTACTTCAGAAATTATCAACTACCAAAAAGACCCTTCGCTTTTACCTTTTAATTTAAAATTTCAGTTTAAGCCACTTTTATTAAAAAATAAAGTCAATATTTAATTATTTTGTTAGTTATTTAGGTAGCCTACCTTCTCAGCCTTCGTACAAGACCTAAATTAATAGTCCTTTTACGCGAACAGTGGCGCCACTCTAGAAAAAAAAAAAAAATCTAAAGTAAGGCTTTTTTTCAGAAAAAAGTGCTCCCTTGTGCAATAAATCTTGGTCCCTATTATTTTTTTAGTATTTAAAATAATATCTAGGTTTAGAATGTTTATGTTTTACTGTTTGTTGCTGAAAGTGGCCACTTTTAGCTACTTTTAGGAACAAACAGTAATACATGAAACAGAATAAACCTCCCACGGGAACGGGAATTACGGGACTTTTTGAGTGAGAATGAAAAATCGACATCCTTGAGTGTATCGACGTGAAAATTGGTGTACAGGTTCCTCAGTAAATTTAGGAATGTTGAAAGAAAGTAATTTACAAAATTTCCACGGGAACGGGAATAACGGGACTTTTTTGTGAGAATGAAAAATCGACTTCCTTGAGTGTATCGACGTTAAATTTGTGTACAGGTTCCTCAGTGGATGAAAGGGTTTTGAAGAAAGGAATTAACTAAATTCCCATGGCAACTGGGATTACCGGACTAATTATTTAGTATGAAAAATCGATTTCCTTGAGTATGTCAACGTGAAATTTGGTCTACAATAGTGTCTCTATGGATTTAGGGGTCTTGGAAGAAAGAAAAATACTAAATTCCCTCGGGAACGTAAAACGGGACTCTTAAGTTAGTATTTAAACAATATATATATATTTCTTTAATTCGACGTAAAAATAGGAAAACGGGTTCTTCAGTGGGAGATTAATCAAAATTCACACGGTAACGGAACATTCCCAAAAACATAAAGCACCTAAAAAATCTTCAACTTTTTTTTGATAAAGTAACTAATATTCAACCACTTATTAAATTATTAAATGAAGTCTCTGAGGGAATGTATGAGATAAAAATCCTTCGCAACGATCAAGTACGCATTCAACCTAACTCTGTGCAAGGATATACAACTATCGTCAAACACCTACAAGAAAAAGACACCGAATTCCATACATACAAACCCAAACAAGACAGAACTTTTAGAGTAGTAATTAAAAATCTTCACTTCTCTACAGACACAAATGATATCAAAGAAGAATTAGAGGAATTGGGTCATACTGTCTCAAATATATGGAACATAAAAAAAAGGATTACAAAAACACCTCTCTCCATGTTCTTTGTTGAAGTAGAGACTAAAGAAAATAACAAAAACATTTATAATATTAAAAACATCTTACATACTAAGGTAATAGTAGAACCTCCCAGACCCAAAAGAGAAATTCCGCAGTGTAGTAACTGCCAGAAATATGGTCATACAAAAATATATTGTCATAGATTCCCTAAATGCATTAAATGCGCTGGAGATCATAAGTCACAAGAGTGCAAAAAACTGAAATCTGACTCACCAAAATGTATCCTGTGTGAGGGTAACCACCCTGCTAACTATAAAGGTTGCTCGGTATACAAAGAACTACAAAAAATCAAATACCCGCCTCTAACACTGAAACCTCAACACCATGTTAAATCACACATCGCACAACCTGAAAGTTCTAATACAACTGTACAACCACAACAACAACATAGTAATATTCCATCTAAACATAGCTCACGCACATCCTACAAAGAAGCTCTAACAGGAAATGAACACCAACAAAAACCACTCAACACTGAAACCGCATCCACCGAAATACCTAGGGAATCCAATAATAATATAATATTTGATATGCTGAAACAGTTACTTCAACAAATACAAGCTACAAACAACTTACTTATGGAATTCATGAAAAACTGTCTTTGCAATGGATGCATTAAGAATCGCTTTATGGAATGCCAATGGGCTCAGCAAAAATACTCTAGAAGTAAAAACTTTTCTCAAACTTAATAAAATAGACGTCCTGTTAGTGACTGAAACACACTTTACTAAGAAAAATTACTTTGAAATACCAAACTACTCTTTTTATCAAACTATGCACCCAGATGGCACAGCTCATGGTGGATCAGCTGTACTCATAAGAAATAATATTAAACATTAACCCTCTTATTCATAAAAAGTTAAAGAGCATTTTATTTTTTTGACGTATGTCAATTTAGACTGGATGTCACGTATTTACCATACAACAAACCAGAGAAGTAGACCTCCAGTAACGCTACTTAAAATCTACTGTATCTTTATGAATAAGACGGTATGAGTCTAAATCTTATCTTACAGCCGAGATTCAGGCTACCAACATTATAGTTAAAGACTGGGACAGGCCTCTTCTGATCTCAGCTCTATATAGTCCACCAAAGCACAAACTAAAACTAGATAACTATTTAACATACTTCAGAACACTTGGAACTAGATTTATAGCCGGTGGTGACTATAACGCTAAAAACACATCATGGGGATCGAGACTCACAACAACCAAAGGCCGGAATCTACAATCAGCATTAAAAACTCTCAATCTTAGTGCAATATCATCCGGTGAGCCAACATACTGGCCCACTGACCCAAAGAAAAAACCTGATACAGTAGATTTTTTTGTTATCAATGGAATCCCAGTCAACAACATGGCTTGTCATTCATGTCTCGACTTATCGTCAGATCATACTGCAGTTCTATTAACTCTCAATAGAAAAATTGCCAGGACCACTCCTCCAGCTAGATTACACTGCAATAAAACTAATTGGGAATACTTCCGGCAGTTGGTCGATGCAAATATAAACACTAAGCATTGGTCGGTGGGTCGTTTTAGGATTTATTGAAATCACAACAACAAATCGATACAGCTATAGAACATTTTAATAAATGTATCCAACAAGCAGCGTGGGACTCTACACCAAGTGTACCGCAAAAAGTCGAAGAAGGCGTCTCCTTAACCATAAGAGAACTTGTTGCTGAAAAAAGAAGCGCTCGGCGTATTTGGCAAAATACTCGACATCCAAAGGATAAAACTCACCTTAACTATTTATCAGCTAAATTAAAACAAACTCTTTGCAATGAAAGAAATAATGATGTAGATCAATATTTACAAAACTTAAATGTCACAGCCAAAACAGATTATTCACTATGGAAGGCAATCAGCAAAATAAAAAAAACCACAGACCACAGACCACCAATCCGCAAAAAAGATGGAAGTTGGGCCAAAAGTGACAAGGATAAAGCTGATGCCTTTGCAGGCCATCTAAATGATGTATTTATACCTAACACTGAAACTGAGCTTGCATCTCAGATCATGCCCGATATAACTCGTTGCCTTAACCAACCGTATCAAATGGATCTGCCAATCCGTTCAATAAAAAAACGAGAGGTGCGATCTATAATTAAGAAACTTCACGTAAGGAAAGCACCCGGATTCGACCTCATCACCGCTAAGATCATGCGAGAACTACCAGACAGAGCAATCACATTCTTAACTAGCATTTTTAATACTTGCCTCACAAGAGGCTATTTTCCTCTCCAGTGGAAAGTGGCACAAATCAAAATGGTAGCTAAACCGGGAAAAGCTCCGGAAGAAGTCGCGTCTTACCGACCTATAAGCTTACTCCCCATTGCGTCGAAAATTCTAGAGATACTCTTTCTAAATAGACTAAATCCAGAAATCAAGAAATCAAAAATAATCCCTGATCATCAATTTGGATTCAGAGAAAAACACGGAACCATCGAACAAGTACATAGATTAGTAGAAGAAATACATAAAACATTTGAAGATAAAAAATACTGTTCTGCAGCCTTTCTGGACATATCACAAGCGTTTGACCGTGTATGGCATGATGGACTCTTATATAAAATACGAAGGGATCTTCCTACCAATTATTTCATACTCCTGAAATCCTATATACTTGATCGCTATTTTTTCATAAAACAAGGTGAAGAAATGTCAAAACTATGCACCATAAATGCAGGAGTTCCACAAGGAAGCGTTTTAGGGCCGACCCTGTATCTTCTTTATACTTCAGACCTGCCTCTGACTGATGGAGTGATTATAGGAACATTTGCAGATGACACAGCTGCACTGGCAGTTCACGAAAATCATACGATAGCTTCAAGCATACTTCAAGAGAGCCTTGATAATATTTCCAACTGGCTAAATACATGGAGAATTAAAGCAAATGAAACGAAATCTGTTCAAGTAACTTTTACAACCCGAAGAGAAACATGTCCTCCTGTTAAGCTCAACGATGTACAAATTCCACAGGCTGAAGACGTCAGGTATCTCGGCATTTACTTAGACCGCCGCCTTACATGGAGAAAACATATGTTAACCAAAAGAAAAGCTCTGAGCCTCCAACTACATACTTGCTGCCCAGCTAATGAAGCCGGAGACTATCTTCCATCGGCTAAAGAGAAAAGCTCCGAGAGACTTAATATAAACTGTTATAAAAGAACAAAGATATGAAAATAAAAAGGATATGTATTATTGAATACTATTCTACAAGACAAAATCCACATTCATTACAAATTGCTGAATATCTTTATGATAGATTGCAATAAAAAAAGGAGAAAAAAAAAAAAGTTTTTTTTACTCGAGTAGGTACATATATTAGGTATGCAGGTACGTATATCTAACTACTTTTACCCAAACCAGCTAATAGAAATGTGAGAAGTTTCAGTGTCTGAATGGTGGAGTGAAGAAAGGAATTTCTGGAGTTGCCACAGGTACTGAAATAAACAAAAATTAATACTGTAAATAGGTAGATATTTTTAGGGGGTATGGGTGCGATCAGAAATGATGTCACCAAAATCCTGAGTCGTAAATCAACCAATAATTAATGATTTTAATGAAAAAGCGCGTGCGAAGCTGCGGGCAAAAGCTAGTTCAATATAAATACTTAATTTTTGTTCATGATCATAAAATTTTAACTAAAAATTAAAAACTTTTTGGTCTTTACATTCAAAAATATCCATTTGTTCATCATCAATAAGTTTTTTTACAACCCAAAAAATGCGATAAATTAAAACAAAAATGTACTTACAACAAATTACATTTTCAAATATGAGGTTTTTTAAAAGACGTAAGGTAAGAATATTGATAATTTTCAAGGGAGTAAAGGACTAAAACTATTTAACTATTAATTGCAGAGCTAAACTTCTAACATGACTACAAAGACCTCGCAAAATAACACTTTTTCACCTTTGACTGTTTGTCCTATAGTCTAACAGAACAAAAGTTATAGCCGATAATTGTAAATGAAAACACATTTTTGCCCATTCCCAAAAGTCGTGTTTTATCCTTTACGCCAATTGAAATTTCCATAATCGATAAGATTTTAAAGCAAATGGTTGAGTAGCTAGATGGCATATTGTGTTGAGCTTACTGATTTTTGATTTTCTGCTGCATTATCTACCGAAATAACTATCCTTATTTCATATTGCTTCTCGAGGAATTTGAGAATTTTATTAATGTTTGTCTGTAGATCATGCTCGCCAATCCTAGTGGACATAGATAGCAACTTCTCTCCTTTGATAGCATTGTTCTGACGAGCTGCTTGCCTCTCTTTCCGTTTCTGCAGTTCTTCTTGATGATATTCTGCAGATGGCATTAATCTACAAGGATTTTTTTTTTAAATGATTACTTTATTGTATAAAGCAAGGTAAAATTTTGTACATAATTTGTTAATAAGTCTGGCATTTCTGTTCCAAGATATGAAAGTTACAATTCTGTGAACTCACATGACTTGGTTCTTAGGTCAATAATCTTTAAATAGTAACTTAAGTTGGTAGGTACAGTCACGGACTAGGAGGCCGTAACAGATTTGTCTATGGTTTCGTCAGCCCTAGACTGTATTACTAAATAACAAGAGCTATTTTGCAATACAGAAAAACCGGAAGTGTTACGCCGATCGTGTCCGCCACTGTACGTAAAATTAGTAAAATTTGTAGGGTAAGAACAGAACAACCGCTCACTTGTAAACAGGCCGTCGAGTCTTTGAACTAACATCTTCGATTTTTACAAGTTTGAGGTCTCTTCTAAGTGCAATGTTTTGGGCGTTCTTCAGGTCTGTGATACTGGCAGAATTGTCAGGGCCTATTAAAGTTATTCTACTCTCTATAATCTTTACTTTTGGTACATCTTTGCCCTCAGCTGTGATTCGAGTGCTAACGAATCGACACTCAAGTATTCGCCGAACGGTACACAAGGAAAGGAACTTATTCATTATAAAAATATATAGGTATCTAAGAGTTGATCAAGTAGGAACTGCACTACACAGACCAACTAGAGATACTACGTATCAGACGGCCATCTCAGTACCTAATAAAAAAAATTGCCATAGTGAAAACCGTGACTAGTGATGTATGACAGTTGTTTTTATTCTTAATTGTAAGCTTATGTTGGGCAAAGGTCCCCAGCGTATTCAGCCTTCTTTTTTTTTGGCATGCTAGCTAACCTAATTATTTTATTTTTCAAATTCTTTAAATTATAGTAATAATATATTCTTGATTCTTGTAAAGAAACTATATGCTAGCTATGCGACTTTTAACTATCTTCATAAAAGTCGCATCGCATACTTACCAGACAACCAACAGTTTCTCTACGAGAATTATTACAGTCCTGAAAATAAATGAAACTAAAGCATCATTTGTGAATTTGTATATTTTTGCCCAGTTGTATTCAAATCTTTAATTATTTTACTAGTCGCTTCTTGAATGCACTTGTCTTTTTGATTTTCTTAATTGGGGAGGCACATCTGAAAAAAATCAAAACATAATTTGAAGAGCAAACAATGTATTTTATTAATACTTCCTAAAAAATACAGAAATCTAGTGTTAGAGACTTTTTGGTGAGTGCCAGAGTGACAGACAGACAGACATTACGGTGACGGATTTGTTATTAGTGTAGTGTAGTGTAGTACAAAAGGACGTGCAATGTAGCTACTATATAGCTTCATGAGGTCGTGAGACAAGTTCACATTAAAAATTATAATAAAAATATATTGTTAGAGGAGATTTCAGGAGATATCGAACTTATTAACCGACTTCAAAAAAGGAGGCTATCAGTTTGAACTGTATGTATGTATGTATGTTTGTCCGCGATTATCTAACGTTTGGCTGAACCGATTTTGATGCGCTTTTCAGTAATGTATTTGTTACATTAATGAGAAGGTTTTAGTACCTATTTTAATCGACTTTGAAAAAGAGGAAGTTCTCAGATTATGTTTGTTGCAGTTCGTTGAAGGCGGGTCTCTTTTTGTAAAAAAGAAATTATTTATTTTCTCTAACAAACTAGTCCTTCAACGCCTACAACTCGGCACCATAGTAAAACCGCAAAAGACGCCGCCTCCAACACAGGCGGAAGACGACACCCCTAACCGCCTCCCTGGTCAGCAGCACTTGCCTATTGAGGAAGTTTACTTGCCGGCGAATGCAGTAAGTCAACAAGACTAGGAGTAGGTTAGAGTGTAGCCTTAGGGGCGCTATCCATAAAAAAAACTAAAAATGTTTTATGATCGAGGCGTATACAGGGCTGAGGGGCTTAATACAAGCACTTTTTGTCCCTCCCTATCGTGTTTTTCCTAAAGTGGCTAGTTTCTGCAAAAATCATCCGAAAATATTTTGACGACCTCTAACTCCGAAAGGAGGCCACGGAGTGGCCGGGTTCTTTGGACGTTATTGATGAGCTTCAGACACACTATCGAAACCCGTTAAAGGATTTTCAACTTCATTTTTATCGGACTTTGTCCCTTTCGGGTATTCCCTAAGGTGACCTGCGGGGAAAACGTCCGGATATATTTTAACGACCTCTAACTCCGAAATGGGGCGAAGGGGTAGCAGAGTTCTTTGGACGTTATTGATGAGAATCAGACACACTATCGAACCCCGTTAAAGGATTTTCAACTTAATTTTTATCTGACTTAGAAAATTATCGATCCATATGAAAAAAAAATTGTCCCCATAAGAGTACTTTTTTATGATGGGATCTTGTAGAAGAGTTTAATACAAGCACTTTTTGTCCCTATCGGGTATTCGAAATATAAATTCCAAAATATAAAAAATTACGTTTTAAAATAATAATAAAAAGCAATGTATTCTATAACAAAGACGGCAATTTACACTCTCAAATTTCCGATTGTCACAACAATTTTGACTGTTAAATATTAACTTTTTACTTCATGCTACAAATTTTGCTAACTATTGAAAAGAAATATTACGCAAAATTATAAAAACAAGACTTTAAAATGTTATTTTAGTGCATTTTTACTGTTTAAAAATATTTTTTTTTGATGTGATCTCAGCTTTAGCATGTCAGTATTGTTACAACAATGTCAGGGTTAGTTACTGTCCCTTAAATATTTTGTAGTTTTTTTTTAATTTAAAAATGTTTTAGACGGAATAAGTATATTCAAACTTATATAAATCGAAACATCTTTTAAAAAGCCATATACTGGTTGTGATTTCAAAATGTTATAGTAACTATTGTAGTAAAAAAATTAAAAATAAGGCTTCAAATGGGGCCTCATCGTAACAAAACTTTTCAAGTGATCGCATTTCAGCAATTGTACATAAAATAATTTATTTCTGTATGGTAAAATGTTAAATAGTACATACCCTATCAAAAAAAATCATTTGAAGTTTCTTAATTCTTCACATAATTTTTAATCAAATATTATTTTTGTAACGAACCTGACGACAAGATGTGAGATGATGAAGAAAAAAAATTGTATTTAATTTATTCGAGCATTAATACTGAGAACTTTCTTAAAACAACATAGTTTAATAAATATGATAACTATTTAAGCTATGAAAACATTAAATTTAACACTTTTTTTTTTGTTACGAAAATTCAAAACGTTACAAATTTTGGTAGAACAGCTCTTCTACAAGGACTTATTTAGGTAATATCGATGTATTTTACAGACATTGATAAGAGTTAGCAAACGTTTCTTTTTCATGTATCGTTTCTTTCAAAATGTATAAAATAATCTGTGGATGCATTTATTTTATCGGTTACAGATTTTGTTGTGGGTTGTTGAAATTTGCGAAATCGATTTCTTTCAGGAGCCCGACTTCGGATGCAACATCGATGTTTCGATGTTTTATAAAAAGCAACATTGATGTAACATCGATGAACATCGAGCGAGCATCGAGCATCGTAGGTATTTATTGTTGGCTGTGACTTCCTCTTCTATCTGACTTCGTCTGAGCGTCAGAATCTGACATAATGTTTTATTATTAAGTTATATAAAAGCAATGCTGAATAAAATTTATGGATTTTCATTTTATTTTTGACCAATTTTATTTTTGAACAAATTTTGTTTTAAATACAAAATATTTTTTTTTTTTTTGACTTCTTCATTTTATATTGTTTAAATACCAAGTCATAATAATGCAATAAAACAAATGAAGTTTCGTAGGTTAATTAGCTGTGTTTGAGCTGTGCACTTCTGCACTATCATAATCTATGAGACGCGAGAGAAAGAGGGAGGGGGAAAAGGCGGACTCGATTTTTGTTAGAGCGAGCGTCTCTATACGTAGTATTTACAACTCACTGGCAAACAATTGGATTTTTAGAAAGGAGATTGACCATTCTGGACCAAATGCTGCCCACGCATGTGAATATTTTTTTTCTTCTTCACATGAAGAGATATATATATGAAAAATAAAAAATAAAAATTAAAACCACGGATTTATAATATATACGTAGTACCTTAAAACTTATTTTTTTGGTGATCTTACATTTGATATATAGTTTTTTATCGTTTATGTTAAATAATATTATTATTATCTTACCTATTCTACCTCCCGAGTCCGGTTCCGACCTCACTAGTCTCGTTCGAAGCAACTTTTTTTTGTAGCAAGTTCTATATGAAAATGATAAATCTGTACCTCAGAAGCATAACACTGTAAGTCGCAAATCGTAATTTTACAGGAGAGCGTTTTAAAGTTTGAAATCGCATGTTTTTCAACTTTAGACGCAAATAAGACGCAAAAGTAGACGCTATAATCATCTTGAGTTTAATTGCTAACATAGAGCAATTATCTCTTAATTCAAAACAATTTTCAGAAAAATAAGTCCTATGAAAAAATATAGTTTTTCAGGTACTTTTGTAAAAACATGCATCACATACACTAAAATGCTTCTAAGATTTTTTTTGTAATCCGGTGAGAAATGGTGTCAGTTACAGTATTTTCTTTAAGAAAACAAAGTACAATAAACAACTTTACTGTTAAAAAACACTGTAGAACATACATTCAGAACAGTACAACTCAAAATCTGTGTCAGTAATTTATATTATGTACTTTCTGAGTAAAATTTCATGTTTTAAATGATGTTGTCTGAATCTGTGACTTAATGTAGTGAACATTATAGAGAATGGTTGAATATAAAATAATATGGGACATATGGGGTCCTTAAGTAACTGTTGCATGAATGAGACATAGGTCCCTAGCGCTTTGGTATCAGGATTCCATTATGTCAGGGTAGGCGAAACGTTGTTCTTGGTTGTGCTCTGAGTCTGCAGTGGCTCACTGATTAGTAGTATAACTCGTGGAAGTTTGAGCTCTTGTCTTATATTCTGGCGTAGATTCGTTTTAGTAAGGTTTTAAGACAGCTTTGAGCTTTATAAATGAAATGCCACTAGTTTCTCTTTCCTTGCCTGTAGTCACACGCATAGTGGGGTCATGAAAGGTTCATTATAGGAAGTTTGAACTTTAGCGACAACGTAGCATGAGTTTAACGTTGTAGATTTCACAATAAGCCGTTCATGATGTCAGGGTCTAGTAGCTAGCTAATAGGGTGAGAAACCAGAGTTTTTATATTATGTTACCTAAATGCAGTCTGAAAGTTTATCTGAAGTAGATCTGCGCCAGAAAACAGGACCGATACTTAAAAGTTACCTTAGAAATTCACAGATTTGCTGTTCGGATATTGATTGTAATGTAAATTGTATGACGTCTGTTTGAATTAATGTTTCTTAATACTTTCAAAGTAATCGAGCAGTTTGATGCAGCAGCATCATCAAGGACAGATTATACATAACTGCTGCAGTGTTTCGGGTAAAACAGCAATGAAAGCATGTGCTGAGGATCGGCGGGCACTATCAGAGTTGGTTAATAAATACCAAGTTTCCGAGGAAAGTATTGCAAAACAAATGGTTGTACGGTAGTATGACCCATTAAGACTTTAATTTTCAATTTAGTTTGCCTGGCAGTAATGCATGTGATGTCACACTTGAGATCAGATCCGTGCGCGACAATCCTCAGGCCTGAAAGAGAATCGAAAAAAGGACGAGGCTTTGGGATTGGAGTAAGTATGTATCTTTTCTGGTGCTAGATATGAACTTTTTTTTTTATAAGATGTTTATATCTAGGGTCAGAATTGTGCTCCAATCTTGGAGAACCATTTTTTTTTTGTTTTCTTACTGTAGCGTGACCGCGTGTTGATAACATGTGTAAAGGTATCATTGCTTGGCAAATGGAGTAAGGAATTTAGGTCTTCATTGAATGTCTTTTAGCCATTTTCATTGCAGTTTTCTTTTGGTTCTAGTCCAGGATATTCACGCCAGATATTTTTTTTACCGTGAATGATGCGACTCGCAAGGTATGGCGTGGAAGTGACATTGTATGGTTTCGTCTATGGGTAATGAGTTCTGTCGGTATTTTATTCAGCTGCAACAGTGGTATAATCTATCTTTGATGGAGTTGTTGCAAGAAGTTGTTGTGTTGAGGGTATGAGGAAGCATTAGTTGACCGACTTTTTTTACCATTTATTTTTAAAAGAAGATTGCGTGTATTTTTACGTGTATGGTAAGTATCACTGAATTAAGAATGCCAAAAACTGTCAATTTAGATACAATTTTTTCTATTTTCTTTATCTCTGATACCCGGCCAAGACCGAACTTCCGCGTAACTAGCAGCTTCTATATAAAGATGCGTTAAACCACGCCCTCTAAATCGGATTTAATTGAATAGTATAAAACTGTAACAGCAAAAATACAGTATTATGCATCTTGATTTGCTTCGAAGCAAAACACGGTATCTGCGCAGTTACAGTATTATGCATCGGATATAGTTCAGAAGCATAAAACTGTATGATGGTACATACAATGTTATGCAATAAAATTAATTCGAAGCATAAAGCAGTATACGCTCTTACAGTTTAATGCTTCTCATCAGGCAAGGTATTTACACTTTAATGCAAATCGAAAAAAGGCACTTCCAGGCTAGCTACGGCCACGGGAGTAAGCGCATTCGAAAGAGCTCGTCAAATACAGTAGGATTCCATCAAAAAGTGAAAATCGCAAAAATGTTAGTTACAGTGTTATGCTTCTGAGGTACAGAAATAAAGAGTGATTTGCCAGAATTTAGAGAAATCGAAAGTCTCTCTTGCTCATATTCAGATTTGGTATGTGCCTATCTCTTTCGCGCACGCTGGGTTTCGCTATACCTGCGTGCTTGCGCACGTGCCCTTTTGTTTGTATTGCAGTCTAACTTCGCTCTTGGAACCGTTGTGTTGTGTACTGTGCGCTTATCTATCTTATTTTTAAAACCTGTCATTGAAGAACGATCGGCAGTTGTGCCCACGTTGTTTGCCTAGTTTGGTTTTTGGGATGGGCTAGGCACCAAGACGTTGTGAGGCGCCCTGCTTTATTTTTAGATTCCATAATTATAGACGACGATGATGATGACGATTGATATGGTATTTTAAAATGTTTATCCTTAAATAAATGTTGATATTTTAAATGATACACCGTCTTTTATTTTTAAAATAAGCTGTTGGTTAGGATTTTTCGTCAATGTAAAATAGATTATTTTTCAATATTCCTTGGATAGATTCTTAAGCGCTTTAGGTTACAGACTACTGTTAGTCTAATGAACATTATGCACTATGATTCAATGCTGGGCAGCCTTGGTCCAGCGTCCATACAAAAATGGTCAATCTCCTTTCTTGAGCACTATACATTGAGTCCAGCTGGGCTCTCAAACAAAACAAGAATGGCTGCTAAAACGCTCGCACTGTCAAAAGTAAAAACTGAATCACTATGGTTATATTTTTCTTTATAATTGTCAATGTCATTGGATGGAAGAGTAAAGGTGATACGAAAACGTTCAGCTAAAATAGATTCCGTTCTGAGATTCCGTTTATAGGAGCGAAGCGAGCGAGCTATATACATACCATGTCTCTGTTTTTAACTAAACGCATCTTTGGTGCCAGCCCTGAGAAGAATTTGGTCGTTTTTTGTGTAAGTACTTCAATTTATCGATGTATCGATGTTTTTGTAGGTACCGATTTTAAATCACATATTACATCCATCGACGCTGACTGAACTGAATAGAATGATGTTAAACAGCGCAACCAACAATCAAATCAGTCAATCTCTCTTCATGTATTGATTGATTAGCTAATTGTGTGATCTGTGTCCAGCGTTGCCAATGTGTGGGGAATTCCCCAAACTGCGGGGAATCCCAAAGCGATTGGGGAATTTGTGGGGAGAGGCTCTGTGTGGGGAATATGCGGGGAATTTAGCATATAACCAATTCAAAACAAACTTTTAACCAAAACATTCATAATCAATTCATATAAATTACTGCCTTTAATTATTTTAATGGTATAAAAGCTAAAACTTATCTTTAGAGAAGTGATTATTTACCTTTTCGTTTTAATTACTGAATAATAGCGAAATACAATAATGAAAATGTGTCACCCCACATTACAATCAGTTAGTTGGTTATCCCCAGTCGTTGCTAATGTACCTATGTACATATTTGGTTATTTTAAGTAGAAGAGTTTTTGTTCGATTATGTTAAATTTACACTCCATTAATTTTTCCATAATATTTAACCTAGTTTTTACATTTAGGCCTGAATATAAGAGAAAACCGGAGGAGGATTATAATATACCGGATGATTTTTTTAAGTGATATTGCGATTTTTCAAGTGTATGTCATTAATAAATGGTGGATTTTTTAAGTTATTTCGTAAATAGTTCACTATCTATGGTGAGGGGATTTTGTGGGGAATTACGATATTTTTCTCCCCAAATTTGGGGAATTTGACCAGTGATCTTGGGGAATCTGGTAAATAGCCATTGGCAACACTGTCTGTGTCTGTATTCTTTCTTTTCATTTTTTCGGCCGCCACAATGGTTTGTATATTTGGGATTTTTATCTATAAATATCTTGGCCATCTTTTTCTCTTTTTATTAAGATTTTAAAACAATAACTTCGTATATTTTCAGTCGGCTCACAAGACATTTATTATTAAGCGGAAACTCGCAAAAAAGCTGAAACAAAACAGACCGATTCCTCAATGGGTAAGAATGCGCACGGGGAATACAATTCGGTAAGTCAATGTTATTTATCTACTTTATAGGTTTACATACTTTGGTTTTTATAGGTGTTATTTATGACCAACTAATCCGAATACACTGGTTGTCGTAGGCTTGTGAATTTGTGATGTGATCGATCGTCAATTCTGCCGCAAGACATAAAAATTGTGATTATTAAAGCTAATGTCATAACGCGGCATCCAAGTTGCGAGCGCTGACTTTCCACGCCATTAAACAAATCTGCCGGTGCCGTCGGCGTTTGGTCGCTTTTGTAATAGTGGTCAGTGGATCGTTTTATTAGGTGATAACGCGTTTGTTCTGTATTCTGAGCGCGAGAGGTAGAGAAAGCAGGTGCCACTTGGTCGGTGGGTCGTTTTAAGCTGTTCCATGCTCTCCCTATGAGGCCATTGGTGAGCCATTCCAGTAAGCCAAGTCAAAGCCAGTGGAATGGAAAATGCATTTTTACATCATTAATTTGTAGGCCAGTACTTACTTCCGGACAGGACAGTGAATGACTTAAGCAATACTGTCCGCAAGGCACATTCACAAAGCCAATCTAAAGAGCATCTGGTGAGGGGTAGCACCGGTGGGTGCCAAGAAATTAGAATTATAGACCATTTAATTTCAAAAGCCCATCGTGCTCCATGGCTTTAGACAATCCAATCTATTGGCTTGTCTCTAATTGGATTAGCTTAGTGTGGTGTCTCACCTATTGGCCTCCTAGATGGTCTTTTTTTATTACTACTCATGATGCTTTCGAAAATATTGTCTCTTTGTGCAGAAAATGCATAATTTAGGCAATAAAATATATTTATTTGCAGCCTGCAACATTCTCCTGCTGGGCAAAGGCCTCCTCCACCTTTCTCTACTTTGCCCGTAAAATATTTTAAGTAGGTAATTAAAAAAAAGCAATATACTTTTTTTTGTTACAGTTACAATGCCAAGAGGCGTCACTGGAGGAGAACAAAGTTGAAGCTGTAAGGTGTGATTTATAATCCCATTTACAACTTAAGCAAAATAAACTCCTAAATTAATTTTTTTTGTTTATATTGGGATTGGGAATAAGGTGCCTCTTTGATATTGCTATATCAATATCTATATATATAAAATCAAAATACCACTGATCTACTCACTCACTCATCAACGCCCAGCCGAAACCGCTGAAGATAGAAAGATGAAAATTGGACAGTAGCTTCCTTAAGTGACGTAGGTACCCACTAAGACGGGATTTTGGGTGACCGTCAGAATGGCTGGTCACCAGTCATGAAAAACGCTCACGTGTGGTTTAAAAATTACTTCCTAATTGCTTCTATTTAGTTCCTATAATGAGACATTTGCTTCCTCAGTACTTTGGGAGAAACACAACAATTTTAGGTGACCAGCCATTCTGACGTCAGAATGGCTGGTCACCTCTCCTAGTGTACTCACTATAACGAATCATCGATTATTTCATCGTTCATAATTTGCTTCCCATTTGCTTCCTCCTAGTTTTTCAAACCTCGATGCTGTACCTATCATGGAAATGAAGATATCGAACATCACACCAGTGCCTGGCAAAAATATACACGCAAAAAAAAATTTGTTTAAAAATAAGCTTTGTATGGTGTCATTGTATATAAATATAGGTGTAAATAGTAACATAAGGCTCATGTTTATCATCAGATTTATTATAAATACACATTCACTTGTATAAATGAACCATACAAAACTAAAATTTAAACAAAAATTTAAACAAAAATTTTTTTGGCCCATATCACAGGTCACCAGCCATGTAGAACGCTCGCATGTGGTTTAAAAATTAGTTCCCACTTGCTTCTATTTAGTTCCTATAAAAAGACATTTGCTTCCTCAGTATTTTGGGAAAACCACGGCAGCGTCAGAATGGCTGGTCACCTATCCTAGTGTACTCACTATAACGAATTATCGATTATTTCATCGTTCATAATTTGTTTCCCATTTGCTTCCTTCTAATTTTTCAAACCTCGATGCTGTACCTATCATGGAAATGAAGATATCGAACATCACCCCAGTGCCTGGCAAAAATATACAGGCAAAAAATATTTTATTTAAAAATAAGCTTTGTATGGTTTCTTTGTAAATAAATATAGGTTTTGATAGTAATATAAGGCTCATGTTTATCATCAGATTTATTATATACAATTTAACTTGTATAAATGAACCATACAAAACTTAAATTTAAACAAAAATTTTTTTGGCCCATATCACAGGTCACCAGCCATGTAGAACGCTCGCATGTGGTTTAAAAATTAGTTCCCACTTGCTTCTATTTAGTTCCTATAAAAAGACATTTGCTTCCTCAGTATTTTGGGAGAACCACCGCAGCGTCAGAATGGCTGGTCACCTCTTCTAGTGTACTCACTATAACGAATCATCGATTATTTCATCGTTCATAATTTGCTTCCCATTTGCTTCCTCCTAGTTTTTCAAACCTCGATGCTGTACCTATCATGGAAATGAAGATATCGAAAATCACCCCAGTGCCTGGCAAAAATATACAGGCAAAAATATTTTGTTTTTTGTATGGTTCATTTATAAAAAACTGTGATTATTGCAATGAAGCAACTGTGATTATTAAAACACTTTTTTTTTTGTTATTATTATAATTGAACTAAATGAGATTATTGTTAGTTATTAAAAATAAGTAAGTAAGTATAAGTATTGTGATATAAACGGTGATTTAATTAAGTTAAGTAAGAAAATACACTATTGTAAACTTTTAATTCAATATATACTTACAAAAATTTTAAATTATACATAGAAGTTTTTTTTGGTACATTAATGATTCACCTGCAACTAGTGATAGCAATCAATCAATCAGGCTGTCTTAAACATAAGTACATAGCGAAAACCAAACCCACTTTCACTTTTCTAAAGAATCGTTTAGGTAACTGGTTAATATCAATGTTAATCAATTATTTTGTGCACAACTGTACATGGATCGCAATGTATGGGAAAGTAAAACTGATGATTTTAACGTACTTCTTCAAAGAAAACCTACTTCGAAGTGATTATAATTCTGGTGGACTAATTGAGGATTAATTTTTGGCAAAATTTCAAACCAATAGCTATAGGCGTTCCGGAGATAATTGAAGGTGCCAAATGTTCAAGCCATAATCCTCACTAAGATGCCCTTATAACTCCGGAACCTCTTGAGGACCAATTCTGAGATTTGGCATGTCGTGTGGATCAATTGAGGACTAATTATTTAGACCTAAACCAAGTCGATAGACCCTACCGTTTTCTTGGACCAGAGATGAGGATTACAGCTTGAACGTCAAGCCATAATCCTCACAAACATTTGGCTATAACTTCTAAAGTATAAGTGGACTAATTATTTTACTTTGTGGACCAATTTGGATCAATTCATGACTAATTATTTGCATTCTCAAAATTTGTTTTAGCGTAGATTTAAAAGATGAGGATTACAGCTTGAAGTACACAAAACAACTGTTATTATGTGAATAAAGAAAACCCTATTTAACCATTAAATATGAAAAATAATAGAAATAGATTCGTACTCATTACATTTAAAAAATATATATACTCAAAATATTACCTAAGTTGTGTTCTTAGCTTTACAAAAAAATATGTTACTTTTGCGTTACTTCTGCGTTACCGTAACGTAAAAGTGTGTATGTAACTTTATGTCACTAAGTGGCAAAATTGGCGGCCTTACCCATAAATGGTTTAATTTTTTTAATATTTTACCCTTGAGTTCAGGGTATAACAGGTTTTTTTTGCTAAGATCTAAAGTAATGACATTATCTTTAAATTTTCAAAATAAGCTCCTCATAATACTTAAACATCAAATATGATATTATAACTGCGTTTATTAGTCCTGGAGTCCTTGATACAATATGTATGGCGAACATTAGGTTTCCTTATAAAGTAATATGGTAGGTGTTTTCAAAGTTTTTGCGGGTGCTGATACAGAGTGTAGATTAGCCTCAGAGATGAAGCATATAGGTTAGTTTGTTTATTTTAGTGAAGCCTCAGAGCTTAGCCTGAGAGATGAAGGATATAGGTTAGTTTGTTATCTATGTTAAGGATATCCTGAAATGGAAAAGGGAACAATGAGTATTTAAGATTTCAGCCCAAATATCTCAAGATAGAAACGTAAGGAATATAAGTCTAGCAAAGACATGAATTCGTGAAGATACAACGAGAACTGGAAAACAAAATTTTAATGTTGTAAAGGCAAACTGCTTTTTTATGATTTCTTTAGGGCTTTGGTGCGATTACAAATGATTTCCCTATATTTCTGAGAAACAAATCAACCATTTATTTACTTTTATTATAAAAATCGTTTGCGAAGCTGCGGGTGGAAAGCTAGTATATATATAAGGGTAAGGACGCCGAAATTGTCAATTATAACACAATAGTGATACAACAGTATATTGTGTAACTGTGACGCAAGTGACGCAACAGTGATACAATTTTTGTGTAAAGGCTTTTCCATAATGGTGTATAAAAAAAGTTTTTAAAAAAAATAAGTAGTATAACAAAAATATAATTATTGTACATGAATATTTTAATTAGAGCTTTGATTTCCAATTCTTATGCCTGTCTCACCCACCATCAACAATTTGCAATAAAAAAAAATATCTGCCAAAAATAATATATTACAATCCTCACGTTTATTCTATGTTTATAATAAAAAAAATCAAATATAAAAAAATATATAAAGCTCTAGTCTTCTTCAGCTCTTTATATTTATATATTAAAAAACATTGATCATTATGGATGAGGCTTTATAATACTACTGTGTGACGTGACATAGCCTTTGGTGTTATAGTGACGCAAAAGTGACACAATAGTTACACATAAGTGACACAATAGTGTTTTTTCAAAACTATTTTTGTTTATAACTCTGTTATTTACTGGGATAAATGAGTGTCAAATGCTTTAAACTAAACTCAATATACCACCGTTTATAAACAAAGTTCAATCGTATTTTAATAAGTATCCATTATGTTACTTATCTCAAAATATCCAAAAACATTTTTTTTTGTTAGAAGCATAAAAATTTACTCGAAATTTCAAAAACACCTGCTGACTAAACGAAAGGGCGGATTTCTTTATTTATGGTCTATATTTATTGGTGTTGTCTGTGCCATTCTGCCTATTTGACCTTTTCCCCCTAGAAACGCAGGATTAATGCTAAAACGCGTTACACAAAAAAATCGTTACAATAGAAACCTTTTTTGGCAACTTAGTCTTTTTACAAAAAAAAATAAATATCAAGTATAGTTTTACTAATGGACCTTTAAATCACGGGCTAGATATTCTAGTATCCTAGAAAAATCATAAAAGCAAATTTCTTATATTAAAAAATATATTTTTTTAAGCCTCAAGTCGGTGTCCCAAAAAGACAAAAAAGTGACACAAAAAATTGTCAATTTCGGCGTCCTTGCCCATAAAACTCTTCCGTTACTGACTGACTGACAGACAACACAGAGCCGAAACTACTGGGCGTAGCGGGTTGAAATATTGCATGTAGGTTCCTTAGGGAGTGTAGGTGAGCACTAAGAAAGGATTCCCGAAATTTCCATGGGAACGGGAAAAAACTGGATTTTTGTGTTTATAAGAAATCTGCGCGAGTGAAACCGCGGGACAGCCTCTAGTTGTCGCAGATAAAATCTTATCGCATCTGCGTAATGTGTGATGGGCTTAAATTTTTATTATATACCTGATAATGAAGTCATAACCTATTACTATTTTTTGTAATTTCAAAATTATTTTTATTAGTCGACCCGGCGAACTTCGTACCGCCTTAACTTTTACTACTAAGAGGGTTAGTAAGAATTAAGACAAAAAAAAAAACAATGGTACCTACCTATGTAAATACAAAAGTTTTAGTTTAAATTGATGTTACATCATATCTAGGTAAATTAACAGTTATTTATTTATTGTTCATTCAATAAATCCATTAATAAACTGATTTAGCTAGAGCAGGAGTAGGCAGTAATAGGTACCTACTAAAGTGCCAGTGCCCTATCCAATTATACGTATATTATAACCCATTATTACGGCTAAAGCGTGGGAAAACATTATGCATTTAGCAAAGTATCACAATGCAAATTAATACTGAGTTGAGTGTGCTTATTTTATAATAATAAATAGGTTAATATTTTATAATAGTCAATCACATGTAAAAATAGAGCCAATACTATGTCAGGTGGCGTCTTTGCTCGATTCTTCCTTCTTTAGAGCGTAGGATTGTGCTAGCAACTCTTCTAGTAGCAAATCGTTGTCTATGAGCTCGCAACTGGCGCTTTGCTGCAAAAGAAAATAAAATTTATTAACCCGTCATATCTAAAACCACCGTATACTTAGTGAACTAATTCCACATCCACAAGGTGCCCAATTTCTCACTCGAGAAGATGGATCCTGTGACTGTGTCAAGGAATTAAAAACTGTTTGTATAGGAGTGTGTTAAACATCCGAATTTCACATACTTACATCAATAATGTATTAAATAAATAAATATATTTGAATGGAGGTTCGCCGGGCACGGGCACGGGCACTAAGCTAGTTGTGTGTGTTGTGTAGATGCGTGTGATGTGCGCACCTGCTGCGCGCTGACGGAGCGCGCGCCCAGCCGCCGCAGGCGCAGCTCGCGGCGCCGCGCCTCGCGCTCGCCGCGCAGCCGCTCGAAGTCGCCCTCGTCCGCTTCGCCCGGCTCGTCAACTGAAATCGATACAATACACTGAAATCACTGAATGTTTCCTATAACATAAGATAACACGCGCACTAGCGATTTTTTAGTTGGCCGATAGTTTGATCGGTCAGGGGATCAGTACCTCTGGAGGGGGTTGCAGAGTTGAACATAACGATCGTAAGATCACCCGTGACCCCCTTGCTAACAGCCGAGGAGGACACCGGCGGGGTTTTAGTGGGAGCGAACCCCACATAACCCTGCGGCTCCCCGGGGCTGCAGGGCAGGGTACTCGTTAGGAGTTTCCCCGCCTAAAAAAAAAAGGGATTCAGTACGGAGTACTCTATACTATGACCGATCAAACTATCAGCCGACTTAAATCGCTAGTGCGCGCGGGCTCTAATAAAAAGAAGTGAATCATCTAACCACACCTGATAACATTCCCTATCCTCGTAAGGCCCAAAAGCAACCCCTTGCGCCTACGAGGCTATGCAAAATGCATCGAAGTCCCAAAAAAACTTCTGTTTCATACATATTGGTATTGGTTCGCTCAGATAGCCGAGAAAATAGACAGGAAATTCAAGGGTACCTAGATCTTTTTTTGATAATCAGACCCAAGTTTCTTAGGGAAAGTTATGTAAGTATGTTGAGCTAAATCGCTTTTTTGATTTATTACCGACTTGTGCATTAAAAAACACATGTGCATACTCGAACGTAGAAACGCGTATGAAAAATAAAAAGTTTAGTAACCTAAAGTCTGGCTCCCGGCGGCGCTAAGCGAGGGGCCGACGTCGCTGTCGAGCCGCGCGCGCGCGGCGCCGGGGGAGGGCTGCGCGCGCGCGGCGTCGGCGGCCGGGCTGGGCGCCCACTGCGTCGGCGCCGACGACGACAACCCATCTAAAAGGGAACTAAATTAGGTGCTAGTAACGGTTACATTAATCGTGAAATTATGATTTAAATATATGATCAAACGAACTTCTCAAGTGAAGTTCGATCAATATTATATGAGTGGTGGACGCTGCTAGTGATGGGCGCGTAGAGTGGTAGGGATGGGAGCATCGGTAAATTTCAAATTAATCGAGTAATCGATATCGATTAAATCGATCGACTAAAAGTTATTTGTAAGAACGTGCGAATGTTGCCTTGTAGGTGAAAGGACTACCTAGTGAATTGATTTATATCAAAAATGAAACCACGAAATATAATTATAGGTAATTTACTTTGCATGGTCTACAAAACGTTAGAATTTAGTAACCAGAAATGAAAAGGTATTTATTTATAACCCAAGCACTAAGTCACTGAATTGATTTGTAGACTTACAATTACATAAGTTTCACATCTGATAATAGTCTAATTTCACGGCTAACTTACTTGGTTGCTGCGATTTTCGTGTTGGCACGTCCACTGGTTCGCTAGGAACTGGCGGCCCTTGCGTGAATATACTCATAGCAGTTGGTCTGGAAATAAAGGCATAATAAACACTATTTTTAAAGGTATTAGGGTATTTGTTTTTATCTAGTTTTAATGTATAAGTAAATACAGCTTGTGTTGTGGTAGCTTGACATGACCTTTTCTGACAGTCAAAATCATAAGGTGTATAGAATTTACGAAAATAGAAATAGTGCAGTGAGATGTGGGAAACTTTGAAATAGTGCAAAGATTTCTGAGTGTATGGATTTGCAATTATTATTTTTTCCTTCAACATGGTCTGACAGTTTTAGGCCAGAGGCCCTTTTATGGCCGCATTTGCAATATTGCTTTTCGTCCTCCAAGTGTCAAAGTCAATACAAAAAAAAAACGCAAAGAGGACGTAAAGCAATATTGCAAAAGCGGCCGCAATAGCCCCTCTGCTCGCCATTTTGAATGGTCATGTCACAATATTATGTGTGGTAGGTGATCTGTCATTTTTATTTTGTTTCAACTCTTTTGTAGCGTAGCGTTTCCCCACCTCACTGAAATAGTGCCACGCCATAGACATAAAATTTAATCTTCTGAAATAAAATATTTTTTTTAAATTGGCTTTAGCGAAAGTAATATTTTCAGTTTCTTTTTTGCGGGAAACGTGCGAGGCGTTTTTGCTGCGTTCAACCTTATTATTACATTTTAAATTAAATGGTTTGAAAACTTAAACTAACTGATTAAGCATAGCTGCAACTACACTTTCAGTGTGTTGCCTGTGAAAATCGCTCTTGGCGATAAGATTACCCAACATGTGTGATTGCAATCAATATTTATAAAACTCTTCCGTTACTGACTGACTGACAGACAACGCAGAGCCGAAACTACTGGGCATACCGAGCTGAAATTTTACATGTAGGTTCCTTAGGGAGTGTAGGTGAGCACTAAGAAGGGATTTCCCGAAATTCCCGTGGGAACGGAAAAAAAAACGGGAATTTTGTGTTTATGAGAAATCTGCGCGAGTGAAACCGCGGGGCAGCCTCTAGTAAAGGGTATATTATTTCGTAAGCGAAATATGTAGGTCAGGTGGCATCGGCAAGAGAGTGAGAGAGTGGGTGCGCAGAGCCAGGCTACCTGATCTCAGGGCGTTTGCCCATGCTGGTGATGGTGGCCTGCTCGTCCACCTCCTCGATGACGTCGTTGGCGATCTTCATGCTGCCCCCCCCCGCCGACGGCTTGTTCAGCGTCGGGTTGCTCGCCGATATTGTGAATCTACTACCTATAAAAATATAATTTGAACTAAGTACCTTCTTAAATTATTCTTTTTACATAATTTATTATGTTGTAATTGTATTCTTACTTAGTTTACAATCACAATATTTTATCTAGATTGCGTTCGCAGATGTAACCCGATTACGATTTTTTGTGTTTATTTCTTATTTTAAAGTAAAGGTGTGTAGATTATGACTGTACATCTGTACATACTTAAAAAATATTAAATGTTTTATTGCCACATACTATAGGGCGCGGCCACCAGCTCCGATTAGTTTGATTTTAAGGCAACTAATGCTACAGAATTACTACTATTTAGTACTTAAAGGAAAAAATAAGTACTAGAGTACTTTTCGAGTTATAAGAGGTTTTTGGTGGCCGCGTTGGGAAGGATGCTTTGCAACGCGGCCACCTTCAGATTGAGCCAAAATAGCAGCAAATATAAAATTTATGAATTAGAAATAAATCTACGCAAAAACTACTTCGCAATAAACAAACTTTTGTTTCCCTGAATCTAGGAGAAACTAAAAATTAAGTAAATCCAAGTTTTACCGCGCGCGGCTTTGAGGTTATTTCCAGGAATCTCGTAAATACGCGTCATATGAAGATGAGAATTCTAACGAGTATACAACAGTATGTCTACTATTTAGTACTTAATGGAAAAAAATGCTACTAGAGTACTTTTCGAGTTATAAGAGGTTTTTGGTGGCCGCGTTGCAAAGCATCCTTCCCAACGTGGCCACCTTCAGATTGAGCGAAAATAGCAGCAAATATTAAATGTATGAATTAGAAATAAATCTACGAAAATAGTACTTCGCAATATATAAACTTTTGTTTTCCTGAATCTTGAAGAAACGGAAAAATAAGTAAATCCAAGTTTTTACTAAGTTAAGGGTTACTCGGCTGTGCATCGTTACCTTCCATCCAAGTTTTGTACGACAGGGTTTTTCGTGTCAGTCACTAAAAACTTGGCTAGCAAAAACCATGTCGTGCAAAATCTGTACTGCAAAAATTTTTACGTATGAGAATATGTTCACGACACAGTCTTTCGTATTACCTACCACTAAAAACTTGGACAGTAAAAACTATGTCCTGCAAAACCTTCCGGAAATAATATAGACAATAGTCCACACAGAACTAGCAAAATAATTGCATCCAATGATCACATTCACCAGCATATTTGCTATACTTACTGAATTTTCTCCATGCTTATTGTCCACCCACATCACAAACACTTGAGCATCAGCAGCACGAGTGCGTGGTTACGTGACTATAGGGAACTATAGTGGTATTTGTGCACTTTGTCTCGCTGGTTGTTAAAGGTTTAATAAACCCGCCTATTTGAAGGGAGTAGTCTATACCAATATTATAAAGAGGAAAGATTTGTTTGTTTGTTTGTTTGTAACGAATAGGCTCCGGAAATACTGAACAGATTTGAAAAATTCTTTCACTGGTAGGAAGCTACATTAACCCCGAGTGTCATAGGCTATATAAGATTTTCAAAAAAATTTGGGATCCTTACCTAAACTCAAATAATTTATCCCAAGGTGCAATATTTTTTCCGTTGTTTACATATTTTGACAGGTGGTTTGTTGTTGTTGTTTGTTTTTTATTCGGCCATTCTGGGCAGTCAAAAAAACATAGTCTATAGAGCCAAGTCTTTTGTAGTATCTTATATTCTATGGCGTAACGAAGTAAGCCGGGAAAGCTCGTTAGATAAATAAAATTGTTCGTGATATTGAAAAAAAATTGTATCAATTATTCGTGTTTAGAAATATTTGTTATTTTTGTATTAAAATACTAATAATAACTATCTGATGTTACTCCCAGGATACTATTTTCGTAGAGATTATAAAATATGTGAGTTAAAATATGTTAATATAAAAAAATATTAGTTATTTACAAGTTATTAATTAGATATATCTTTTATCTTGGCAAAAAAATAGAAATGCATTTTTTTTTCGCTCTTGTTGGTAATTTTTTCCTCTATTTCGGTGGAGATCTTTTATTTGTAGTAACACCTACGAAACGTCAAAAATTCCTGAATTCTAAGATAGACTATACGCTCACAAAGTTTGCAAGTAATGTATGGAAATGTCCCATGTTTATGCATGGAATTAATAAGTACTACGTAAAATTGGAATGCTTACTGCATGTTATTAGTCATATCAAAATGAACCATATTAGTATGTGAAATAACAAATATCACTTTTAATAAACGAGATCAAGTGAAACTTCGTTTTTTGTTATGTGTCCCTTTCGCACGTAAGTAAGGGTCGAAGGGTCCAATGCTCAGAATAAGGACAAGCATAGAAGTAGTCCTAAAATAAAAAGTCACATCATTGTGTTACGCTACTTACTCAAGTGCAACCATTGAATATGTTAAAAAGAGACCAATATACTTTCTCCACTGGGTCGTATGACTCTTCCGCACCTTGCCCGTAGCTGGGTTCGACTTTTTATTTTTACTTTTCTAAAAAGCTAGTGATGGCAAAAATAACTTGTCCTAAATCAAGTTGTCTATACTTTTATACAAGACATGGTTCTTTATTATGGAACTTATCATAACTAATTCAGGAGTAATTGTATGGTATTATAATAACAAGAAAACAAAGACAAATAAATCTACGAAAATAGTTCTTCGCAATATATAAACTTTTGTTTTCCTGAATCTCGAAGAAACTGAAAATTAAGTTAATCCAAAAGTTTTTACTAAATTATGGGTTACTTTACTCGGGTGTGCATCGTTACCTACCATTCAAGTATTGTACGACAGGGTTTTTCGTGTCAGTCACTAAAAACTTGGCTGGTAAAAACCATGTCGTGCAAAATCTGTACGGCAAAAACTAAACACCGACACACGACATAAATTAAGCACCGACCAACCAGAACGATGTATTTTAAATTGAGTCTATACGCATAAAAATTGCCTATGTTGAGTCCGGAAGGTTTTGCACGACATGGTTTTTACAGTCCAAGTTTTTAGTTATAACACAAAAAACCATGTTGTACAAAAATTTGGCTGTGATAACTTGGATGGTAATGATGCACATCCGAGTAACCAAAACCTCTTACAACTCGAAAAGTACTCTAGTAGTATTTTTTCCATTAAGTACTAAATAGTAGACATACTGTTGTATACTCGTTAGAATTCTCATCTTCATATGACGCGTATTTACGAGATTCCTGGAAATAACCTCAAAGCCGCGCGGTAAAACTTGGATTTACTTAATTTTTAGTTTCTCCTAGATTCAGGGAAACAAAAGTTTGTTTATTGCGAAGTAGTTTTTGCGTAGATTTATTTCTAATTCATAAATTTTATATTTGCTGCTATTTTGGCTCAATCTGAAGGTGGCCGCGTTGCAAAGCATCCTTCCCAACGCGGCCACCAAAAACCTCTAATAACTCGAAAAGTACTCTAGTACTTATTTTTTCCTTTAAGTACTAAATAGTAGTAATTCTGTAGCATTAGTTGCCTTAAAATCAAACTAATCGGAGCTGGTGGCCGCGCCCTATAGTATGTGGCTGTTTTATTTGTTGCCGTACGGCTCTACGTAGGGCAATATGGATACAATTTGCGTTGTGTAGTGGGAACCTTCAGTGCCCCTCGGATACATGGACAGACAGAATTGACGAAACTAGAAGGGTTTCTTGTTTCACTAAAAGAACCTAAACAAAACATTTAACGTAGCAAGCAATAACCATCAGTAACAGAGTTGACAGGCGCAGAGGCAGGCTTGCTCTGGTCCTCCTTAGAGAAGAGTCTCTTGAGCACGGAGGTGACGGAGTTGTTGCGCGGCAGCGGCGTGGCCAGAGACGCGGCCGACGCGCTCGAGCCCATCGAGTAGCGCTCCTCCTTGCGGCCGCGCCGGCTGCCGCGCGACACCATGAAGTGGATGCCGGACGCCGCGTCCTCGTTCATCGCCAGTTGCTGTGCGGTGTACGGATGTATTACAGTATACGTTTGGTTATATTATGTACATAGTTAAGAGCTCTACATAGGGAGACAATATGGTCTCTAAAGCTCTGTTAGATTACATGTCTTGTCTCTGCATACATTTTAGGAAGCCCTATATTATTCTAAAGAGCTAAGTGGTTAAAAAATCGGAAAAGAGTTTCTTTCAAGTTTAAAAGAACATCAAAAAAAGGAGATTATTAGTTTAATTTGTGTTTGTCTGCTATCTGGCTTTTGATTTGACTTAGCCGATTTTCATGCAATTTTCATAGAAATATGTTTTAGTTAAATTAGAAGAAAGTAAGTATATTAAGTATCAAATTTAAATTTGCAAACATCACAAACAATACAAAGGATCACAAAACTGAGGTAAGAAACTAGTAAATTGTTTTATAAAGGTCACAAGAAGATTTGAAGACATTTATTTATATTTTTAAATTGAAGAGAGGTCACGCAATATAATAGATACCCAGTAGTTTTAATCAACCCCTTTAAAATTTATAAAAGAAGGTGCTATAGAACAGTTAACACTTAACAAGAAACATCAATTTACAACCACATTAAATTAAATATATTGTAACTATCCTAGCCAACATATTAGTTGCCAATTGCCAATACCCGTCATGCTCGCTCATTTCAATATTTTCTTAAATTCATTGGAACTGTTATTTAATTAGTTAAAACAAATACAGGGTGTCCCAAAAGTCGACGTCAAGCCGGAACCGGATGGTAAGGCAACTCATACCAGTTATCAGAAAAATAAAAAAAAAATGTAACTTGCATATTTAAAAAAATATAGGCATTTTAAAAAAATCGAGAATTCCTACATCCTGTATTAGTCTTTTGACTCCTGTTGCCACAAATCTTTAGAAATGAAATATTATTATTTAATTGGAAAAACTAAAGATTTGTGGCAACAGGAGTCAAAAGACTTGATACAGGATGTAAAATTTCTCGATTTTTTTAAAATGCCTATTTTTTTTTAAATATGCAAGTTAGATTTTTTTTTTAAATTTTTCTGAGAACTGGTATGAGTTGCCTTACCATCCGGTTCCGGCTTGACGTCGACTTCTGGGACACCCTGTATACATTACAACGAAAAATCATTAGTAGTAAACACCTAGTTACAAAATAAAAAAAGTTAATATTGTTAGTGTCATTTCAAATAAGCTTAAGTAAGTACTTTATTGTTAATACATTATCAAATTCAATAAAATATACTATTTTAATAAAAATAAATAATAAAATAACACCAATTATTACATACAAACCATATTGGTAAATCCAATGTAATGCATTTCAGTTAGTCAGAGGGTTGCCAAAATTATTATCATTAATTGCGTAACGAAATATCAGTTTAGGATATGCTATTATGATACCAAGTACTTAAATGATATGAATTACAAGATAAGTCAGAATTGAGGAAGTCAATTTAAAAAAACAGCGAGATTAAATTTACAAATGCAGAATAAAAAAAAAGTTCGTTAGTTACTTTTTATTGTAATCAAAATGTAGCAAGAATAATATTTTTTTATTGCGGCGGATTGTAAGTCGTACTTACAATTTGTTTTTATTTCCTATTTCCATTATTAAAAATCAGAAATGAGTAAATTATATTTGCCTTCTCTTAGAAGGGACGATTGCATAAAACAAATATAGTCTAATAAAATAAAACATAAAAAGTAACAATAAGAAAATACTTCAAAAAGACCAAGTAGACCCAAGCAGAAAGATCCTACAGGCTACAGGTAAACCATTGGCAACCCCCACACCGACACAGAGCAAGCGGCGCAAGCGGCGGGCGTGCTGCCTGAGGCGGGCATCATGCGGATGTGCAGTAACTGGACGGCTCTAACCTCGGGCGGCGCGAACTTGTAACTCACGGTGTTGGTGGGCACGCGCAGCATCTCGTCCATCTTGACCGAGGAGGGGTTGACGGTGACCATGCTGCGCTGGCGCGGCGGCACGGCCACGCGCGCCGTGGACGGCTCGGGGTGCTCCTCGCGCTGCGCCTCCGTGGCCAGCGAGTACGGCAGCTCGGACGGGAACACCTCGTCCCAGTACTGGTCCCGGATCAGCTCCGGGTGCTCGTGGTGCATCTCGTCAACTATCATATAGGATACCTGTAAATTATTTTCGGAGACTACACAAAAAAGGAGGAGGACCGGAATGCGTTCACTTTTTCTGCTATGAGTTTCTTGTTTTAAATATTTCGAAAGGAAGAGTCTGAGATCAAATTGGCCTCATATAAATTACATAAAAAACTGTAACGTATCTGAATCTGGTTTAAACAAAATAAACCCGGAAGAACTTTGCATCCAGATATTAGGTTTCCAAGTATTATTACAGATGTACAAAGACAGTTGTCTTAGCTTATGTCCGCAATAGAAACCATATTTCATAGTTCAGTGAGATAGGAGACAATAATTTATGTTATCTTTGTTGTTATAACAACGCCGCCATGAAACATAAAACAGTTATGTTACCTACCTACCGAAGGTTACTTGACAGAAAACTACATACTTATTGTGAAAAAACCTTGACCTTTGCGGCTCTACAAAAGAGTCCAAAAATTATAAAACTAATTCCTTACCTGTAAATCTCTATCAATCAGCCAATTGACTTCAAAATCATCGTCATCTTCCCCAAAAGGGTTTATCAAGGACTCCGCCACTTTGAGCCATCCCATATAGAAGAAGAATTCTAAAGTAGCAAATATTGGAAAGTATAGATCTATGTTGCTGATGTATGAATCAGTGCTGTTCCTCTTGTTGTCCACCCACTGGCTGCCTAGGGCAGAGGTGATGAAATAGGAATATACTGCTATGGTCACTACCTAAAAATATAAGATACATAAATTTTTTACGTCTTTTAAAAAGTTTGGTAGTAACAAATATACATATCCAGAAGAAAGAAATAATATTTACGGACATATAATCTTTCAAATCAGAGTATATACAGGGTGTATGGCAGATGAGTGGACATACGTTAACGGGGGACAGGGGGGACCGTCTGCTATGCGTTCCACCCCAAAGATATGGGCTGGGCCGCTGGGCCCTTTCATTTTTTGTAATTTTTTTGAAATTCTCCATTTTTAAGACTGTAGACCAAAATAACTTTTCTAAAAATTAACCAATTCGCAACCTTTAAATTTTATTGCCCTCTAGAATCATACCTTCGTCTTTAGAAAGTATAATGAGGTGCACAAGACAGCTACTGAGAAAACTACGGGCCCTCAAACTACAAAAAGATGAAAAAAATATTTTTAAACATCGACTTTGAATTCAATTTAAAAAAAAAGTAAAAATAGTGGAGTTCTTACAATTTGTCAAAAACATCATCAGTTAATATTTTTCCGAACGGCATACCACAATCCCAATTTATTCAAAAACTGCTAAAGTTATTGGTCAACTTTAAACAGGCGGACGTCTTTTTTTCCGAAAATCAACTAAGAGGAAAGTGAAATTCTTTCGTCTTAAACCTAAACCTAGGCCCAGCCCATATCGTTAGGGTGGAACGCATAGCAGACGGTCTCCTCTGTCCCCCATTAACGTATGTCACCTCATCTGCCATACACCCTGTATATCTGATTTGAAACATGACAGTTCTTAAGGGGCAACATCATACCATACCTAATCAATTTGTGTAGGTATTGAGGGCATTAATAACACGCTCGGTAAAACAAGAACAAATATAATTGTTTCAGCAAACGGCCTTGCTATCGTCATAAAACGCGTAAGGAAACAATATAACGGAGCGGAGCGCGCATTAATTGGCGTGAGGAACGGTCTATCAAATTGTTAGTTCGTCGCTGCTGATTAGATTTTCCAAGTAACATAATCATATGGAATCAGTCAATAGTAAGTAGTTCTTCATTCAGTTTCCAAGAACTGTGACTGCTGGCCGTAAGCTTGATAGTATTTTTAATGACGAAATGAAAATAGATTAGGCACACTGATATAACTGCCCGAATAAAATTATGTACCTACTATAATAATAGCTCTACGAGGTTTCAGTTTCAGGAAGATTGTTAAATACCACTGTATGTGAGTACAATAAAGTGTATATAGAGGTAAATCCTACGAGTGGACGTACTCTATAGCTATAGCCAGCGGACACTATTTCTGTTAAAGTCTATTACTATTAGTATCCGGGCCATTCCGGGGCAGATCAGGCACACCGACCTGCGTGTACACGAGCGGCACGCTGATGTTGTCGTAGCTGAGCAGCAGGCCGGCCTGCCCGCGGAACTTGTTCAGCTCGTCTATTATTGTTTTGACCGCGAAGTCGTCTCGTATCCGGCCCTCCTTGCGGGCCCTTGTCACTATGCTCGTCGCCCAAACTATTGGTAACCTAGAATCAAATCAAAATGTTTATTCTATATACCATAAATTGAACCAACTATAGTTTATACATAGGTACATAGTTAAAACAATGTCTACGTGCCGCACTTCTGAACTTAAAATGAAAAGACTACCTCAAAGATATGTTCTAATTGTTTTTAAAAATGTCAGTAGAGAAATGAAAGTGAGAAGACGAATAGTATTCGGAGTCAGACTTTTGTAAAATATGACGATCAAGAACATCGAAACATTACAAAAAGTGGATTATGTAGGAACTATAGGTACTAAAACAACTTGGCTACCATTATAGACTAGTGGTTGCCCGAAGCTTCGCCTGAGCTTTTATTATTGATTTTATCGCCCGCCAGACAGCGCTGTCCAACATCAGCGCTTTATTTTGGGTATCTACATAAAGACATATAAATTATATCCTATGTATTAATCTAGGGTACAAAGATACCTCGATTCCTATTTGAGCCAGCCTATTTGAGCCGTTCAGCCGTTTCGCAGTCAAAAGGTAACAAACAAACACACTAACACATGCACAATTGCTTAATTATATTAGTGTAATAGTTGTATTCTACACAGGCAACATATTAATTAATCTAGTAAATTAATTTGGGTCTTAGTTTATTAATATACATTAAAATGTACAATTTTTTAATAGAAAAAGACAAAGAGCACTAAATATAGGTAGATATTTTAATCCAATCAGTACTAACAATATGGAACTTGATGCTCTTACAGCACTTTAAACCAGCAGTAAATTTTCCATCTTCCTGAAAAGAAGAGTTTCCAAGGTATGGTGAATAGATTAGGATTGCTGATGCTAATGATATCTTTAACGAAATTTTTGAATGAAAACCACTTTAGGAAATAAAGAAATTCCATATTAAAAACGTATCTTACCAATGTTTTGACGGCTTTGGAAATTTATCATTTAAATTATCTAAAATCATTTTCTCATTCTCTAAAAGCAGTCCTGCTTCAACAAAATTGTCCAAAGTCGGAAATCTTTTCTTCACTCGAGGGGAGATCATTGTCAGCACCATCGTGAGACAGAGACACACGTAGCGAACAATCGTTCGTCGCATGAGCCGCCCGCGCTCATCCTGCAGAACAAACAAAGCGTACTGTAACATCTGTAACAAAGCATTATCGACCGTGGGAAATATTTTTAACACTAATCTGTCAAGTCAGAACTGCTTCAAACTTCTCTTACTAAGCATACAAAAAAACATGCTAATCTATTTGTGATACATGTCTAACGCCAGTAACACGGTACAGAATCAATATCAAATATCAATAGTTAAAGTAATTTCCTTAGAAAAAACAAGTACGCTCTGTAGTTACGAGTCGTTCATTTTTCCTTGTCTGACCAAGGTTAAAGACAACGCGACGTTATAATTAGGCGTACGCTTTCCGCAACACATCTTTAAACAATGACTATGTACTTAAAAATCTGTAAAGGGCTATTAGTTACAGTAGAGCTGTTCTCAAATGAATGGTGATAATGACGTAAACGAGGATGTAACTGTAGATAGTGGTACATTGCGTGCTGTGCGTGCGGTCAAGCTTTAAGAGCCAGTTTACAGCGATGCTGGCGCCATTCTCGAAAAAAAAAAACTAAGGCAAATATCAAAAATATGGCACAGTAAGACACTAGATAATGTTGCTTAGTATTTTTTTAACACGGTAAAGTAGCCCTAAGTAAAAAGAACAAAAAAATCCACAGATTGTTCCCAAAAGTGGCCACTTTTAGCAACACTTTGTAGCTTTCTTTGGTTTTTCACCTAAAAGCTATAAAAAGGTGCCATAAAAATACTAAGCAACATCTAGTGTCATAGTGAGCCACATTTTTGTTATTTGCCTCAGTTTAGAAGACATTAATTTTTTTCGCGAATGGCGCTAAAATCGCTGTAAACTGGCTCTTAACGCGAGGATAAGCTTTAAATTTGCGCAGTCATTTTTATAATATGTTTGTATGTGTAAGTATGTAATTATAATTGCTTGCTTGCTAAAGATTCGTGAAATAAGCAAATTTTACATTTCAATTTGATCATTCCATTTCTAAGGATGCTGACAAAGAAGTGCTAGATTAAATAAGAATAAATATTTTCTCAGGTTCCAATTCTTAAGATAATCAGTTGAGCAGTTTTTACAGATGTAATACTTGATAACTTAATAGTTAAGTAGGCGAAGATGTATCACTTTTCTAGTACAACGAGTCAGAGTCAGAGCGGGTTATTCCGATAGTCTCCAAAACCTTTGATGTCCAAAATTTAGCCGCCCCATACAACGTTTCCTATTAGTCTCCAAAACACTTTTTTGGTAAAGGTAGGTACAAATTTTTTTTTTCTTACAACTATTCCTTTTAGTCTCCAGGTATGTTTTACTATGTAGAGACAACAACAAAAGTTTAGGAATTTTAATAAAACATGTTTTTTTAGTATAATCAGTTTTAATTATAATTAATTATTTTAATTCTACTTGATAATTTTAGTTGTTAAAATTTCACTTTATTATATAATACTAGAGGCTGCCCCGCGGCTTCACTCGCGCAGATTTCTCATAATCACAAACATCATTTTTTTTCCCGATCCCGAAATTCCGGGAAATCCTTTCTTAGTGCTCACCTACACTCCCTAAGGAACCTACATGCAAAATTTCAGCCCGCTACGCCCAGTAGTTTCGGCTCTGCGTTGTCTGTCAGTCAGTCAGTCAGTCAGTAACGGAAGAGTTTTATATAGTACTAGAGTCTGCCCCGCGGTTTTTCCCGCGCAGATTTCTCATAAACACAAAAATCTCGTTTTTTCCCGTTCCCGTGGGAATTTCGGGAAATCCCTTCTTAGTGCTCACCTACACTCTCCCAGGAACCCACGTGCAAAATTTCAGCCCGCTACGACCAGTAGTTTCGGCTCTGCGTTGTCTGTCAGTCAGTCAGTCAGTAACGGAAGAGTTTTATATATATTGATATTGATTTATGCCTGCATGCTTTTTTGATAATTAGTATTAGGTATAAACATTGTTAAATTTCCCATGCTTGCCTTTACTTTTATAATGCTGTGCACACATAATTTTTGGCGTTGCATCTGTAATGTTTAATTTTTATATTAATTTCATAACTCTATTGTTGTAATGCTGTTTTGTGTGCCATTGAAATAAATAAAATAAAATAAATAAATATTTACATATGAATTATCGTGAACTTCACAAAAAATTAATACTTACTGACTGTTAAAATTTGCTTAGGTAAGGGAATACAATTTTCACATTTACAACAATCAGAAGCACAAATACTATGCTAAATATACAGTGTGTCCGGGGAAGTTATAACATAATTTTAAATACTAAAAAATACTAGGGACCAAGATTTTATGCACAAGGGAGCACTTTTTCTGAAAAAAGCCTTACTTTAGAAAATTTTTTTTTTTTCGAGAGTGGCGCCACTGTTCGCGTAAAAGGACTCCTAATTTAGGTCTTGTACGGAGGCTAAGTAGGTAGGCTACCAAAATAACTAACAAAAGAATTAAATATTGACTTTATTTTTAATAAAAGTGGGTTAAACTGAAATCTTAAATTAAAAGGTAAAAGCGAAGGGTCTTTTTGGTAGTTGATAATTTCTGAAGTAATAGACGTAGAGAAATAAATCTAATACCAATTTGGAGAACAACTCAAAAGATAACAATAAAACACAAAAAATAAAAAAGAATATCTGCATTTTTTTGTGGAAACTTTGAAAAACCGTAAAAAATGCACAAAAAAAAAATTTTTTTTTTGGTTTATCATCTTTAAAAAAAAAGTAAAAGCAACACTTGGTTATTTTTTTAGTAACTTAGGTAGCCTAACTACTTAGCCTTCGATCAAGACCTTAATGAAGGTTCTGTGAGCCTTAGATCTTTAACTGTGAATTTAAAAGTAGGCGGGGTCGACTTTTGCAAAAAAAAAATTAAAAACATCATACTGAGGGGGGGTGAGGCTGCGACCCCCCATATGGGGTGTTTTCATCGATGAAATTGATCATAGAATACACCCTTAAAATTATGTTATAACTTCCCCGGACACACTGTATAAGTAACGATAAGGGAAAATAGGTAAATAACCTTTTATTAAACATCTAATAAATTTCTAAACACTTCTTGCATATTTTCTATACTGTAATACTTAGCATAACATAATTATCAACCAAACTTACGTGAGTTGAAATGTTGAATGCATATTTAAACGGCGTGATTGTGATAGGTCCTGCGTCTGAATTTTAACTTTATTCCATTATGCACTGGCACAGTGATACTAGCCTAATCTCTCCTCAAGTCAAAGATCAGACTGGATTAGAAAAAATAGAGTACTACATGCACTCATATTGTTTTAAATTTTAAATAACGGTCCTTTCGCCGAAGGACTACCGAGCAGCGCTCTGTGATTGGTTTAATAACCGCACGGGTATTGTTTCCGTAAAACTTAGTACCTTCCTAGTTGTAGTCTTAGCCGCCCATTATCAGGCAGCTGAGAGTTTGTAAGGTTTTTGACAACGAGTGCAAATATTTTTAAAATCTAGGCGATAATCTAGTATTGTGCTGTTAAAACTGGTTTTTATTGCTTGTTTTGCCGTCGATACCATCTTTGCCTGTTAATATTTTGGAGACTAAAGGAAATGGAAAATAATTAAATAAGAATAAGAATAAATCAGCTTGGAGACTAAATGGAAATAAAAAAAAATGAGAGGAGACTAATGGAATAACCCGTCAGAGCAAGCAACATTTAATCAAAAATGAACTCATTCCTGAATAAATATCATGTAAGCTGTCCAGTTTTTCATTAGATATATGTGGCATTGGCATTAATTAGCGTACGAGTGAAATAAACGATGTCATAGTTAATAAAATACAGTAAGTTAAAAGTAAACTACTTAAGTACTTAACTGAAGCCAGTTAAAAAAAAATTGGTAGCTCTTGGGTAGCTGGTAGTTATTGTAAGACAAGCCAAGCGCAACACAGAAAATATACTATCTATCTACTCCTACTATATAATATAAAAATTAATCGTGGTTCGTTAGTCTCGCTAAAAGTCGAGAACGGCCGGGCCGATTTAGCTGATTTTGGTTTTGAAATGTTCGTAGTAAGTAGTCCAGGGAAGGTTAAAAAAGGTGAGAAAATATAAAAAACTAGAGGCTGCCCCGCGGTTTTTCCCGCGCAGATTCTCATAAACACAAAAATCCCGTTTTTCCCGTTCCCGTGGGAATTTCGGGAAATCCCTTCTTAGTGCTCACCTACACTACCCACGTGCCAATTTTCAGCTTTCTACGCCCAGTAGTTTCGGCTCTGCGTTGTCTGTCAGTCAGTCAGTCAGTAACGGAAAAGTTTTATATATATTGATTGAGAGGAGTAAGTGAAAGTGTCAATTTCTTTTCCGCATACAAATTGTAAGTCGCAATACGAAGTTCGCCGGGACAGCTAGTTTGAATTAAATGTTCTGTGAAGCGCGCCATAGCGTCAACATTGTTTCCCAAAAAAATTTATCTTGCTAACTTAATGATTGAGTCATCTGAAGTAATGTACGTTTTGCTAGTTTATACATTTTATCGCCGGCGCCCTGGCGCAGCAATGAAAACGATTGTTGTTATAAAATTATACGTTAAGGGGCTAAAATTGGGAAAACGGCGAGAGGAGTGTTCGTATATACGACTTTAATAACACTTAAAAATAATACAGAAAACTACTTTTTTTTTCGTAGCTTCTCAAAAGACTGAACTACAATTATAGTAGGTTTTCAAATAAAAAAAAATAAAGGGTTTTCTTATAAAAAAATCGTAAAGTTCATCAAAAACTGCAAAAACAGCTTTTGCTGTTAACGATTGTTTACTAGTTTAAAAGTAAGTTGAAGCAAAACAAAAATTGTATCATAAACTAGAAAGTCTGTTCAACTTTTATATTGTAATTACAAAAATATACATGTCCATTTTCATCTAGTTTTAATTGCTAAAACTTTACTAAAATTTCGGCGGAAATTCTCCATACTAAATTGTATGGAGGGATACAACGGCCGAGCGGCCGATTCGATAAGCAGAAACGGGCGCCAGTACGCCTCCGGTCTTGAGGCGGAGCGTACGTCAGTCGTGCTTTGGCGCGCTATTACAAGACTATTTATTATTTTTTGCGCGAGGTTTGCGCAGTGAATGAGAATTCTTTTTTAGTTTGGAAAAAGTAAGTACATTTTATTATTAATAAATTTGAGCAATAGTAGACGTAAGTTTCTGTGATTTTTTAATATCAAATAAGTATCCCTACAAATTTATATTCTGAGGGGAAAAAGAAAGCACTTATTTTCACTCATTTTAAAAACGATATCTACATAGTACAGCTCTTAAAAATATATTTTTATATTGGGTTGTTTTCTATATCTTTCTTTTTTAAATGCAAAGCAATAAACTTTTCATTATTTTTATTTATTTTACGATTTGATATGTAGGGGTCATTGACCTTAGTAGGATTACCCACACGTCACAGTGTGTATGTACCTATCAGGAAAAATAAAAACGTAGTGCTTCTATTACTCTATCGTACACCTATATAGTAATTAGTTTTTTCGCTACCTACTTTACACAATGAAACTACAATAGGTATGGACGTAGGTAGGCAATGTTTGGTTGCATAAGGGTTTCGTATGAAAAACAACTTTTAGGGGATATCTCTCAAACAAGAACAAATTTAGGTGTAAGGTACTATAAACTATAGTAATAATAACTTATTATGCAATATGCAAGCCCGACCTGACATACGCGATCCTTTATCGTTGCTCGAAATTCAACACCTCGAAAAAGGTTTTTGCACATATTTATAAAAATAATATATTGAACTTCAATTTATTTGAAAATGATGAACCTAAAAATTAATAAAAAGTTACTTTCTTTAAAAAAATGGAGGTGGATTTAACGGAGTTCTAAATATCAATGTTATTTATTTTATTATAAAATTATATAAATAACTGCTTGCCAGTTGTGTTAAAAAAACAACCCAGTAAGATTAAAGTTAAGCTCGGAAAGTAACTTTTTATTCTATTTATAAAAAATGCAAGAATAGGTAAAAGGAAATGAACGTCTTTCTATGCTGCAAAAAAAGTTAAATATCCAAGAATGTTCTATGTACTGTTGGTTTGTCTAATAAATAAAATAAATAAGACGCCACCGCTACAAAGGTAATTTTTATTAAAATAACCAACTTAAAATATTAATTTACACGATTATTATTATCTATACCTACTGAAGATTCTTATGTATGGATTATGTTACTTTCTTGGCCAGGAATGGGCAAATTAAATAACAACAACGTTAAATCTTAGACAGGAAAATACATAAAACAGTTTATATGGGAAAATTACATTTTTATTTTTCTTTCAACCCCTCCATTTTTTCTATCTTTTCTCACCTTTTGAACCTTATGTGAACTACGACAAACATTTTGAAACTCAAATCAGCTAAACGTTCTAAGTCGTTCTCAAGTTTAAGCGAGATAAACAAACCACGATTGATTTTTAAATATAAACTAGTCGACTCGGCGAACTTCGTACCGCCTAACCTATTACAATGTTATGCGTGTATTATACATTATAAACTTTCCTCTTGGACAGATGCGGGAAGCAACTTTATTTTATACTATGTACTAGAGGCTGCCCCGCGGTTTCACCCGCGCAGATTTCTCATAAACACAAAATTCCTGTTTGTTCCCGTTCCCGTGGGAATTTCGGGAAATCCCTTCTTAGTGCTCACCTACACTCCCTAAGGAACCTACATGCAAAATTTCAGCACGCTACGCCCAGTAGTTTCGGCTCTGCGTTGTCTGTCAGTCAGTCAGTCAGTCAGTCAGTCAGTCAGTCAGTCAGTAACGGAAGAGTTTTATATATATTGATTGAAGATGGTCTGTTATTTTGACCATCAAACTCTATCTATAGTCTTTTTTTTATCCAATTTTTTTTTTATTACAACAAGAAACCTTTTTGGCGGGAAACATTTTTCATAGTCAAAGAAGTCTAAAGAAAATCAATCAATGTGGCACACAGACGTTTGTTTTATTGAAAGGTTTAATATACCTAAATTTTTGAATAATATAATTTACCTATTTAAAATTAATTCGAACAATAAATGTTCGTTATATTGAAATAGGTATTTTAATCTGTATGTGTGTATGTACTATGTATGTTTGTCCGCGATTCTTTCACGTTTGGCTGAACCAATATTGATGCCGTTTTCAGAGTAGTATTTGCTACATTCAGGACCGGGTTTTAGTGTTTAAACAAACTTTGAAAAAAGGCAGTTCTCAGTGTATGTATGTGTCAGTTTATTGAGCCATGTGCCTTTAAAAAGAAAAAAGTATCATATTGTCACTCGTTAGCATTAATTGCGAGACTCTTAATGTCATACCAACGTAATTACATTTATTTTTATCACAAACAGTAAATTATTGCAAGTAATTCTTTTATATTAATTATTAGCAACGAGTTTTCAGATGCAAGTTCCATATCTCCTTTTCAAAGATTCAGCTATCTTCTAACATAATAATGACAGGTATAAAGATAAACATACAACCAGTACTTAGGGACACGTAAAAAGTATCGATACTTTGCGGTATCGAGTACATTTCCATTCCTATCCTTACTTTGTACTCAATACTGTGCTTACGATACTTTTAATCAATGAGTACATTCATTTTGGCAGGTATGGCATCATATCGAATGAACTGAAATGAATTCCCATATAAAACTAGCGACAATAAAGGTTCTGCAAACGATCAAATTTGTTTGACAAACACGTTTTCATATAATATTGTTTGACAAACTTCAAACACATCTTTTTTATATTACCCCACGATTAATTTTTTTGACATACGTAAAATTTTACAAAAAAAAATAAGTTAAACGGACACTTACACGGCTTCCGGCTATTTTTCATCGTTAAAGGAAAGCCAACTTGTTTTATTTTTTGAAGAACTTTCTTTTATTGTATTAAACTTGTGTGCCTAGCCTAAGTAAGAACTGGCCCTAAGAAAAGTGCTTCGGGGTATCGATACTTTTGTTTCTTGTTTTTTTTTAAACAACTTTTCCAATTATTGTATTAAATTTGTGTGCCTACCAAACGTACGAAAAGTAAGTACTATAGGACCTCAGAGAAGTACACGATAGATACATTGAAGAATTGATACTTTTGTTTTGATACTGCTCATTATGAGTACAGTATCGATACTTTCTATTCTTTACCATATATTATATGAAATAGTTTTAGGTTTTGTAACAGTTTTTTTAGCGTATTTATTGCTAGTGCTACCTGCACATAACACAAATAAATTTCGTGGATAATTTAATGAGTGGCTTTCAATTTGACATATAAAAAAAATAAGTTTTATTACACCGCTATGGTATGGCGCTTTGCAAAAGTCAACAGGTCAAGTTGAAATGAATCATTAAAAGAAAAAAAGAAAATTGAAACTCGTCACGCGTCAGTCAGATAGTTATTTTTGTTTTAAACTTTTTAAGTTAATTTGAACTGATTTGAATTACTATCCTATGTCTTTTACTTTAGACAACGCAATCTACGGGCGTATTATGAGACTTATTTTTGCTTTTTAATGACACAATGAAAACCCCTCATTAATTCATATTTGTTTTTTACAGAAATCAGAATCTTCCATCCCCCCGCTGATAAGAATTTATCACACCTTTATGAGGCATACTGCAGTTTATAATGTAAAACTGGAGTAGACGAGTGGAGTCGTCATGTCATGACGATAAATTTGAAATCTTTTGTAATTTAGGGGATATTGTTATTATATTTTATTGTAGTTAAAATTTTAAATTAATAAAATATTTACGTGTGAGTATTTACTTAAATGAAATATATTTACCTATGTTGAGAAATTCAGTCCTTTAACAAATAAAAAAAAACCTAAAAGCTGAATATATTAAAATCACTCTCAAAGCCTAAAAATCAAGTAAAATCGACAATTTTTTATTTGTGGCAATAATTGTTTTCTATCTTATACCAGTTGTAATTAATTAAAAATATACAAAAAAAAATATAATATTGAAATGCGACTTTAATTTTTACCTTTAATGTAATCAAAAAGTCATAACCAACTTTTTGTATTTTTGCAGTGTTGAACTCTGACCGACGATCTTTTTTAACCGACTTCATTAGTTAAAATAAACATACTTTACCTTTTATTTAGTAAATAATAAGTAGGTAAGATATTTAGTTAGATAGTTAAAGTTCTAAACAATTTTTTTAATGTTTCTAATAAAGTATGTTTAAGTACTCAACAATAAACAATTTGTACTAAAATAAAACCTATTAGGCAGTAAAAAAATTATATAACATCGATAAATCATATTATTTCGTAATCACAATTCAATAAACCCATAAATCATAGTAACGATACACCCAAGTTAATTCGCGCGGAAAATCAGATTTAAATATTGCGCCAAGAAATGTTCGCAACTCGGCCGCGTAACATTTAGCGCTAGGGTCGCGCGAAATCGGCGTTCAAATAAAAGAGGCCTCAGCCTTAATAGTTTGTTTGATGTTAGGTAGGTTAGATATTACATTGTAGCTAGATTAACTATAAGTAGTAATGAAGTAATACTAAAAACAAGACAAAATATTGGAGGTAGTTTTAATGTCATATATTATGTTGTGACATGAGATATGTTTAAAGACCGAATAGATGTTGTTTCTACCTTGAAATCACAGGTTTAATGAGCTAAAATTAGCATATTCAGAGGATGATGGTGGTAAAGCCCCGTTGAAAGATAAGATATATTTTGCCAACGCGTCAGTTTGTTCCTTTACATCAACTAAAGATAAGATATCAGTTTAAAATTCTACCTCAATACCTAGACATGAATAATTAAAATATAATGTCTCTTGCTTATTTCAGCAAAACAGATAGAACATATTGCATTAGTGATACCATCTATGTTTTTCTTAAAAAAATAATTACCTTACATCTTGTTTTTTTTTGTACTGACTTGATTGCTGCTAGCCCCTAAGGCTAAGGCATTGCTTGATAGTTTAATCACGAAATAATAAATAAAAAACACATTAAACTCTGAGCCCCTAACTAGGTAACTAGAGAACCTGTATCTAGGGTGCCCGAAACACATAATAAAGATGAACGAATACACCCAGACCGATAAACAAACATCGATATTCATCATTACAATTTTCGCTCCTGCCGGGAGCAGACGTCACAGAAGCAGTCAAAAGTCGAAATTATGCGTAAAGGGGTTTTATAATAATTTGATCTTTCAAAAATCAGATAAAAATTATACATGTTGACCTAATTTTTATTTTAGATATAGGACCTAATTTTTATTTTAGATATGTTCTACTCTACGAATAACAATGTTCCACTACTTTAGAGGCTAGGCGGCTAAAGCAATATTAACGTAGTAACTATTCTGTAATCTGTAGCAATATCAAGCTTGACTGAATGCGCAACTTTACGCAATTTATGCAGCATTGTTTGAACCTCGATTGAATATAGCATACAATTTAATCGTCAAGTTTTATTGTTATAGCGTGACAAATAGTCTTTGCCCGATGACATTTAACTCATAGAAACGAATTGATTATGAGTACAATTAATTAAGAAAGACACATAAAAAGTTAAGTTAATATTGAAGCTGTTTATAAATCGTAGAATATCACAGAAAACATATAATAGCTGCTTAAAAAAATCAAAATATTACTAATATTAGTCAGATATCCTACAAAGAAACTCTAGAAAAATAATTTGTATTGTACTTAAATCACTGAAGAAAAAAAAACAAAGAATTGCAACCTACTTGGCCATGAATAGTGGCGGAGACGAAGACAGCGATTGAGTCCGGCCACGGGATGGAGGTGTACTGGCTCCACCAGCGGTTCATCACCACCGTGACGTAGAATCCGAGCACGAACGACAGAGGGATCACGTTTCCATGGTAGTTGCAGTAATTCACTACGCCCTCGAACGTTCTAAACCAAATTTAAATTATGTAAGTGATAAGTACACAACACACAAGCCTATGCTGTGCCTATACAGACCATCGTAACTAAATCACTTTTCTTGTTTTAGAGCGGGATACATTGTCATTTTGTAAACGATGTCACCCTAAGCTTCAGCCTTTCGTATTTAAAATTTACCATTTTGGTGCTGATAAGTCTGAAAGATGTGTGCCTGCCTTATATTGCGTAATGTACGTTTCAATAGCGTTGATCAAACAAAGATCACATTGAACGTAACGTATGTACACAGCCTACGTCCAGTATTTTTCCAAGATGTTGCTCATAAAAGGCGATGGACATAAATCGATTTTAGCAGCCAGGCCGTTTTTGTACAAACATTGCTTTGGGTTTTTCTAGTTTCACATTTTCTTCATTTATTATTTGATGTGCGTAATGAATGTAAACATATTAATGAGAATACAAACTAATTATCTACCTTTTAGCAGTTTCATCTAATAACAGGCGATACACTAAATTGAGTATGTAGTACAGCAGCAGGAACATGAGAAGATCGAGCCATACTAATTTGTATATACTGCCCCGCCATCTGCAATAATAAAACATTATTTATTTAGAAGTATGATTTCGTGAGCCAATTAAGTTTACTTTTTACTAAGTATACAAAAAATTACACTTCTTTGCACAATTTTTTTTTTTTACTAGGGGCTGTCCCGCGGTTTCACCCGCGCAGATTTCTCCGCATAGAAAATTACAAACCAAGCAACCTTGGCTCAATGCGTCAGTTAAGATGCGGAGGTGACGTCACTATAAGGAATTTACGATTCAACGACATAAAACTAAGTGATGGCTATGGCTATCAAAATATGCTATGGCGCTCGCTAGTTATCTATCACAGACATCACACGGTGTGATTCACAACTAAGATCACACTCTTCGGGCTATAACAGACGAGCGACCAGCCGCGCGGGCCGCGCGGCACAGGGTCGCTCGTCTGTTTTAGCCCTAAATGTGACACAAATTGGCTCATCTCGCATAAGTACTGGACTGTGACTGCATGGTTGGAGCATTATTATACATACTGTACATAACTAAAGTAAAGTTTTCGTTTATGTATTTATTTCGGGAACTCTTTCCTAAGTGCAAACCCAACCTTATTATGAACCCGCGCCGCCGCGCCGCCGCCGCCGGCCCCGTCTCATACAATTTTTTTTAATCTATTTTCAAATCAAGGTGTAAAATTGAAGATTTGGTAAATCGTGGTTCGTTAGTCTCGCTTAAACTCGAGAACAGCCCGGGCCGATTTAGCTGATTTTGGTTTTGGCTTTGGCTGATTATGTTCGTAGTTACCAGGGAAGGTTTAAAAGGTGAGAAAATATGGAAAAATTGAGAAGTAAGTAATATCAACAATTAAATTTTTCCATATAAAATCGTGGGTTATTCCGATAGTCTCCAAAACCTTTTATGTCCAAAATTTTGCCGCCCCATACAACGTTTCCTATTAGTCTCCAAAACACTTTTTTGGTAAAGGTAGGTAACAAAAAATTTTTTTCATACAACTATTCCTTTTAGTCTCCAGGTAAGTTTTACTATGTAGAGACAACAACAAAAGTTTAGGATTTTTAATAAAACGTAGTTTTTTAGTATATCAGTTTTAATACATATTTACATAATATGAACTATCGTGAACTTCACAAAAAAATAATACTTATATGACTGTTAAAATTTGCTTAGGTAAGGGAATAAAATTTTCACATTTACAACAATCAGAAGCACTATTACTATGCTAAATTTATAAACACTTCTTGCACATTTTCTATACTGTAATACTTAGCTTATCATAATTATCATCCAAACTTACGTGAGTTGAATGCATATTTAAACGGCGTGATTGTGCTAGGTCCTTATTTTGCACTGTCTACCATTATGCACTGACACAGTGACATTAGCCTAATCTCTCCTCAAGTCAAAGATCAGACTGGATTAGAAAAAATAGAGTACCACATGCACTCATTTTTTTAATTTTAAATAACGGTAAGTAATTTCGCCGAAGGACTACCGAGCAGCGCTCTGTGATTGGTTTAATAACCGCACGGCTATTGTTTCCGTAAAACTTAGTACCTAGTTGTAGTCTTAGCCGCCCCTTAACAGGTAGCTGAGAGTTTGTAAGGTTTTTGACAAAGAGTGCAAATATTTTTTAAATCTAGGCGATAATCTTGTATCGGTTACTATATTTTTATTTTGTAATGCTGTTAACACTGGGTTTTCTCGCTTGTTTTGCCGTCGATACCATCTTTGCCTGTTAATATTTTGGAGACTATAGGAAATGGAAAATAATTAAATAAGAATAAGAATAAATCAGCTTGGAGACAAAATGGAAATAAAAAAAAATGTTTTTTGGAGACTAATGGAATAACCCAAATCGTAAGGCGCGATACGAAGTTCGCCGGGACTAGTTTTGCGTGATAAAGTAGAACTCGAGTAGAACAAATATTTAAACATCCTCATGAAGTTTCGTATCTAATAGATAATAATAGACCGAGTCTATCAAACCAACCACACGGCATTTTGACAAAAATGAAAATGTATTCGAAAGTGTCGCTTGTTGTATGTATACGTATGTATGAGCTCTATCCAGCTCTACCTTGTTGCCTGATTTAAAGAACGGATATTCCGTGTCGCACGCAATATTTTGCATTGCAATTGCATGTCACTGTGATGGCCAGTTTGTGAACGATCGTAGGACTTATTCGAATAACAATATTAAAATACATGTTCCATCAATACAAGTCGCGCACTGAGATTCCGCCTGTCTTCGGTTCAGATTTTTTTACGGATAAACTCATATTATGAGAACTGATTCTATTTATCAGATACTAGCTGACACGGCGAACTTCGTACAGCCTTGCGTTCTAAATTTTTAACCGACGAAAAAACAAAAAGGAGGAGCTTCTCAATTCGTCGCGTAAAGCTAACAATAAAACACAAAAAATAAAAATTAAGTATATCTGCATTTTTTTGTGGAAACTTTGAAAAAACTTTTTATAAAAAAATTAAACCGCCGAAAAAACTGAAAAGCATTAAATAATAGGGAAACATTTTCTATTAGGCCTTAATTTACTCACTTCTTAAAGTAATTTTGGATTAACAAGAAATTTTAAGTCGGCGCCAAACCACACAAGCAAATTCATTATCTATGTAACGCGCGATGCGCAGCGGCATACGTTTTTCGGTTATTTCTTTGAATTTCAGGTAATTTAGTGATCTTTATTCGTTGATTCTGTGGCACCGACTCAAAATTTCTTGTTAATCCAAAATTACTTTAAGAAGTGAGTAAATTAAGGCCTAATAGAAAATGTTTCCCTATTATTTAATGCTTAATTTTTTTATAAAAAGTTTTTATTTTTTGCTTTTCAGTTTTTTTTGGGCTAATTTTTTGACCCCAGCTAATCATACTTCACCGGGTGGTCGCACCCCACAAGGTGGCCACACAACCTGGTGAAGGTTGAGGGACTAACAGGATGAGGTTCGATCACGACCGGTCGGTGAGGCGATTTGTGAGGGAGGCCTTTGTCCAGCAGTGGACGTCTTTTGGCTGATTTTATTTCATTTCCAAAGATATTGTAAGTAGGTATCAAAAGTTATAATGTAACACGGAAATGCAACCTGTGAGTGGATAAATCGACCCGCCGACCAAAAAGTCACCCCTATTTTCCCACCCTTAGGGTTGGAATTTTATTTCCAAATTAATATGGGACTAACTTCAAGATATACCCTGTCGATTAAAAAAAGAATTATCAAAATCGGTCCACACAGTAAAAAGTTATGCGTGATATACATAAAATATATATTATAGATATCGATACCTTAATCCGCAAACCGGCCAACTCCAAATTTTGAGAAATCGACTTTTTTATGTCAAAAAATAAAATAAAAAATAACGCATGCTTCAAATTAAGAACAACTCCAATATAACTCATACTTTAAGCTTAAATCGCTGTGCGAAAAACGAACATCTCCAAGCGCTCCAAAAAACGTAAATCTTGACGGCCAACTCCATCTATTCGGCCAATTTGTATAGGAACTTGCGTGTGCGCGTCGAGCTCCGTTGTTTTAATAAATAAAATAATTATAAAAATGCCCATTTATTGGATTAAATAAGCTTTTGTGTATTATTCGTTTATACCTTTTTTTAACTTCAAATAAAAAAATAACTTAACATTTTTTTTTTTTCAATTAATCTTAGTTAGAGGTCTTTAGGTGATAATGGCCTACTCCAAATCCTTCCATTTCTTTATGTTTAAAGCTTTTCCTACCCACAAATTTTATTCCTGATGTCTTGACTACTTTGTTTGCCCACTATTCACCATGTTTGCATACATTTGGCTTACTTTGTCCAGCACTGATATTGCGTGTTAGCTGTTGTGGAAACCCATTTCTGTTTGAGCTTTATCGTATCTTATTAGGCATCGACAACATTGTTTTTTGTGACTATACTTATTTACTTAAGGCTTAGGTGTTTCTGAGACTTTTACAATATAGTCAGCCTGACGTAAGCAACTCATGATCCTGCCATTGATGTTGATGTTTTATGCGATATGTTGATACCCTTCTACGACCAGTCCAAGTCCTTTTGGATGTATTCAATACCGCAATAAAGCTTGATGGACATAGTGGGTAACCTTGGCGCTTACTTCTACATATTTTAATGATTGCTCCTTGTTGATTCAGCATGATCCTGCTCACTATCTGCTTCATAAAGTCGATGAGAATTCTGACATAAGTTTGTGGGGCATAATAGTCTCGAGGATCTTCGCAAATGCTTCGTGAGTTAAAGAGTCAAAAGCTTTCGTATAGTCGACACAGGCAAGTATAGGTTTTGGAAATCTACACTACAAGAATTGATCATGATGAAAACATGGATGCATGAGGCAATAGATTTTGTAGGCAAGCTTCCAACTGATAGCCCCATAGTTTTTACTTCTAACTTGTCTCCCTTTTTGTACATCAATATTATGTAAGATGAATACTATTTTTCAGGACATTCTATTCCATTAGAACTAGGTTGAATAACCGAGCCTACGGTGTTTTCAAGAACCGTTTACAAACATTAATTGCTAAGCAAGATTGTTTCCGTCTGCAGTTTTTTAAGATTAGATACATTTCTTTAAGTTATTATTATGCTTTTATATTTTTATTGTTGCTCAATCTTACCAATCTGTGGTCGCAAGGGATTGTTCTATATTGTTCATTGACTTCTTGTCAGGCTTTTTTTCAAGTATTCATCTTCTAGATCTCCTAATAAAGAATGTTCATAATATAGGCATTTTACATTACATAAAACTATATGCATGTAATTTTTTTAAATTAATATTATAATTTTTTTAGAATAAAATCCTATGCCAAGAGCACGATATCATTGATTCTATCGTATAAAATCGAATAACTCCCAATTAAAGTTCCATTCGAGCTAAATAAAATTGAACAACTCCAAAAATAGCCATAACTACGTAGAAAACATTTTTTTTTAAATAAATTATAAAAATAATCGTAGATTTTTTTATTTTGCACCAACGGGATCTTCAAAAATTTTCTCTTTAGTAAAATGTAATTTTGAGAATGTTTTTAGTGTCTCCTGTAAAATTGACTGTCATGGAGTTGGCCGGTTTGCGGATTAAGGTGTCGATATATATATATATATATATATATATATATATATATATATATATATATATATATATATACGCGACGAATTGAGAACCTCCTCCTTTTTGTTTTTTCGTCGGTTAAAAACCGTAAAAAATGCACAAAAAAATTTTTTTTTTTATTTATCATCTTTAAAAAAAAAGTAAAAGCAATACTTGGTTATTTTGTTAGTAACTTAGGTAGCCTAACTATCTAGCCTTCGAACAAGACCTTAATGAAGGTTCTGTGAGCCTTAGATCTTTAACTGTGAATTTAAAAGTAGGCGGGGCCAGTCGACTTTTGAAAAAAAAAAAAAAAACATCATACTGAGGGGGGGGGGTGAGGCTGCGACCCCCCATATGGGGTGTTTTCATCGATGAAATTGATCATTGAATACACCCTTAAAATTATATTATAACTTCCCCGGACACACTGTATATATATTTTATGTATGATCACGTATAACTTTTTATTGTGTGGACCGATTTTGATAATTCTTTTTTTAATCGACAGGGTATACCTTGAAGTTGGTCCCATATTAATTTGGAAATAAAATTCCAACCCTAAGGGTGGAAAATACGGATGACTTTATTGTTCACTCGTAGATTACCGATTTTTATACATTTATTGCCGTGTTGTGATTTACATGAACACTGCTTGGTATAATTGAGTCTTTATTATATGAATGTTAATAATCATAATCTCATCCGATAGATGTCCACTGCTGGACATAGGCCTCCCTCACAAATCGCCTCACCGACCGGTCGTGAGCGAACCTTATCCTTGTTAGTCCCTCAACCTTCGCCAGGTTGTGTGGCCAGGCCACCTTGTGGGGTGCGACTACCTTGTGAACGGTGATTAGCTGGGGTCAAAAAAAAATATCCCAAAAAAAACTGAAAAGCAAAAAATGTCGGCGCCACAGAATCAACGAATAAAATTCACTAAATTACCTGTAATTAAAAAAAAAATCGAAAAACGTGTGCCGCCGCGCATCGCGCTTTAAGTAGATAAGGAATTTGCTTATGTGGTGTGGCGCCGACTTAAAATTACTTGGTATACTAAAATTACTTTAAGAAGTGAGTAAATTAAGTCCTAATAGAAAATATTTCCCTATTATTTAATGCTTTTCAGTTATATCGGCGGTTTATTTTTTTGTTAAAAAGTTTTTTTATTAAAATATTATATGTAGTCTATCTGTCACCCGGGGTTACTGTATCTTCCCAACAGTGAAAAAAAAAAACAAATCGGGTCAGTACTTTCGGAGCCTATTTAATGCAAACAAACAAACAAACAATCAAATCTTTACTTTTTATAATATTGGTAGGCATTGATATCTACAATGCAGTAGTGGAATTCAGTTTATAAACCTTCCGAAAGTTTTCTTTGCTATTGCAATGAAGACGATGACTCACTGACTATACGAAAACACTCTATCAAAAACAAGAGGGACACTTACGTACTTTTGTAAAGATGACACTTTCGCAAACGTATGGTATGCAGGATGTAGGTATATAGGTAGGTGTTATGGGGTCTCTCCCGCGGGACTTTTTAAAAAAAAACTTTGTTACACTCACAATGGTTTATTAGATATAGGCAAGTTTACAACACGGCGGTTACGGTAAGACTGACTAAAACTGTTATGCACTAAAACATGAAAGTTCAAAAATGATGATCGACAGAAAATAAAATGGAGAAATAATTAATTTAATTTAACAAACAATGGAATTATCCCGAATGCTGATAGAGCTTAAATTCAATAGTATTTTAATTTATAACAGCTCCCCCTTTTAGACGAAGGTTATACAAGAAAATAACCGAAGGATGAAATTTTATACAAAAATAATGAAGGGTGAAACTGTATGAAAAACCTGTGAGTGAGTATACAATTAAAAATTTTTAAAAAGATAAAAAGAAAAATTAAAATTAATAATTAGACAAATTACGAGTGGATGATCCACATCTCTTAAATGTAACAAACTTATCTTTAGATAATGAAAGTTCAGGCAAGCTTTTAATTGACTTATGATCATTTTCGGAATCATCTGAAATTTGGGTAAGTTCAATTGAGGTATGAATATCATCCTTTTTAACAGTTTTATTAAAACATTGATTATAAATTTTAATGCAATTAGAAGCGTCCTGATCTTTATCTTTAAGATTACGATTAAAACAACGCTTATATATTTTATAAAGTAAAAATCCAAAAATAATAAAAACTACAAAATAAAAAGTAACTGAATAATAAGTTTCATATTTAACAAAATGCGATTGGTTTTGAGCTTGATTTATCTGATTTTCTAAATGATCTAATTTATGAGAGGCATAATTTAAAGATTCTAAATTTATGTTTGACAAGGAAATCGGAGATAAATTGTGAATACTATTATTGATTAAACTTCTTTTACAACAGTCATCTTCTGTAATATCAAAATCGATTGAAAGTTGATTCGGTACAGTTGAAGTAAAAACACGAGTAGGTCTAAACTGTAAAGTCTGAAAGTATGCGACACAATCATTTTCGAGATGTAAAATACCTGTACCTGAAAGACTATAATCCTTAATTTCGTTTGAACATTTTACTGTAAGTTTACGAGAGTTAGATTGGATAAATAAATGATTACCATTATGTAATTTTTGCCATAAATTAATATTACCATATAATAACTTAGAATTACAAATTTCCGGAAGTGACAAAGTAACTTCAGTTAAAAGTTTAGTTTCACATGAAGGATTATTAATTGTACTCAAAACAGATACAAAAGGGCAAATAATATAATCATGACTAATAGTTTTACAATCACTAAGGTTATCTAAAAGTGCATAATTCAATCTGTCATCTGTTACAGCCATGAAAAGTTTAGTAGGTTGAATGAGAGCATAAGTTTGGAAACTTTTATCGTGAGGGGTAGGCAGAGCTACATTTTTATAAACATTAAACTTCAAAGGGTTGATTAAAGGAATTTGTAAAATAAAAATTAATTTCTTATTAAAATAATATGATGTCAACTTAGACACATCAATAATTGTATGTATATTATCTAGGGTAAGAGGGACAGGAAAATCAACATTTTTCTGAATTGATTTACTATTAGTAGATAATTCATCAAATAACCTAGAAGGGGTAAGTATATAAGGGTGTAAAATATTAGACTTAGAAAATAAAATAGAGTTTAAGATAGCATCTAAAATATTAGAAATAGCTAATAAAGAACTTTCGAGGACATTAACTAATCCGTTAATCTTAGCAACATTTATAAAATTATTATTTATTCTAGCATTATCTGAAAGTACTAAATTTAATTTTATAATTTGATTATTAATTTTTTCTTCGTTATCATTAAGTTTACGCATAGAAACATTAAAATTATTTATTGTTGATTGAATAACATGAATATTATCCTTCATTAAAGAAAACATTTCGTTTTCGTTTTGTTCACAAGCAGAGATGGCAGCATCATATTTCCTGGCATCCTCTGCATCCATAGTACCAAAGAAAAACTTTAAAATTTCACCACCGAACTCTAATGATCTTTTAAAACGAGTCGGAGGTTCTAAAGAAATAATGTGAAATAAAGATTCGTATTTAAGTATGTCAGCATTAAGTAAAATTTCTAAAGGACTAAAAGTGTCTTTACAATCAACGTTATAAGCTAAGCTTGAAGCTTGCTTGCAAAGATAAGAAATACTAGTCATAGATTGTTGAACTTTTTCTAAATAAGGTTTGATGGGCAAGACCTCGACATGAGTAACGACGTTCCAGTAGTCATCATAAAAATAAGCAACAGAAGTCGGGTCAAAATAAATTCCTGGACTGTGAATGATTTCAGTTATAAGTGGCTCTGAAACAGATGCCCGAAATTGTAGAAACCTGAAACAAATATATAAATAATAATCTATCAAGCCGGTTTTAACTCGTTAACGTGATATTTCACGTGTTTCCTATTAACACAAATAGTAACGTTATTTTTATCGTGAACTTTCATAATTTTGAAAGGTCCTTTCCAAACAGGGGACAATGCTTTGCGGAGTCGATGATGCTGTTTTAAATATACAAAATCTCCAGTTTTATAATTAATTTTCTTAGTTGAAGCATCATAATAATTTTTTGAAGACTCTTTACTTTTAAGAATATTTTCGAGAGCTCGTTCTCGGCTGTATCTCATTCTGTATTGGAGAGCTCGAATGTACTCTTGATAAGTAGTACCATTATTAGATTCATAAACACTACTAGGGATGGACGGTTTATAACCGTAAAGTAACTCGAAAGGAGTGAACTGTGTTGTACAGTGTGGAGTAGTATTATAAGATAGAATAGCTGTAGCGAGATAACAATGCCAATCAGATTGATTGTCATTAACGAAGGATTTTAAATACTCTTTAAGAGTTGCATGGCTGCGTTCAAGCGCGCCATTTGTTTGTGGATGATACGGAGTAGAAAATAGAGATTTAACTTTAAGAATATCTGTTAATTGTTTAAATAACTCAGAGGTAAAACATGTACCTTGGTCGGTAAGTATCATCTTAGGAAAACCAAATAAGGAAAAGAAATGAATTAAATTACGCGCAACTTCATCGGTTGTAGAAGTGATCATGGGGTAAGCGCAAGAAAATTTAGTTAAGTCATCTTGAAGAGTTAAGATAAATTTAAACTTTTGAAGTCCAGCCTCAGGCAGAGGGCCAACAAGGTCTAGAGCTAACCTTTCAAAAGGTTTAGTGCTGGATGAAGTTATTACCATAGGGGCCTTGTTACAAGTGCGTAATGGCTTATTAATTTTACAAAGGGCACAATCTTTAACAAAACTTTCAATATCTGAACGCATGCCTTTCCAATAATAAGAGGCCCTAATTCTGTTAAACATTCTTTGAATGCCTGGGTGACCAGCTATAGTGGTACCGTGATTTTCTTTTAAAATTCTAGAAACCTCGGCAGGGGTTGGGTAAATAATTTGATTTTTATAAATATGAATTTTAATATTAGTGCCATGAAAAATAAATGAAATCATATTATAAATTTTTGTAAATGATAATTTTGTAAAAGGTTCTGAAAAATCTGAGATAAAGAGATCTGATTGATCTTTAGAGATAACAATATCTCGTAACTTCATTAAAACTTTATAAATTATTCTATAAGACGTTTCGTCATAATGATGAACTTTAGTAAATAAAAAGAATAATATTTTGTTAGTAGAATCGATAGCAAGCACGGTCTCGGGCTCGCGCTCGGCTGATAGCAAGTCAGCAGAATTGTCTACTAAAGACAATAATTGTTCACAATATGGCATAGAGTTATCAAAGTCTAGAGATGTCGGACAGGCGACTAATTTATGTTTAGTTAAATGTAAAGGTTCATTATGTTCTTCGATTTGAGTATCATTTGATACAGAATTTGTAAATTGTTTCTTAAAATATTGGTCATAAGAACAATTATGTAAACTCGAATGAGAAATGGCGTTGACTGGATTTCGAGATAGAGCATCGGCATTGGAATTTACTCTACCGGGTTTATAAACGATTTCATAATCGTACTCCTCTAACTTTAAACGCCAACGAAGTAGACGGCCTCCAGGATCTTTGGCATTAAATAGCCAGACTAAAGGACGATGATCGGTAACAATTTTAAACTTATTGCCGTATAGATAAGGGCGGAAAGTATTAACTCCGAAGAGTATAGCTAGGAGTTCCTTCTCTGTTGTAGAGTAGTTACCCTCAGCCTTATTAAGGGTGCGAGACGCATAAGCAATGGGCTTATCTTTTCCGATATCACCCTGTGAAAGAATTGCACCGACTGCGAAGTTGGAGCTATCTGTCGTAACAATAAACGGCTTAGAAAAATCAGGATATTGTAGTAAGGGTGCCGTGATTAATTTTTCTTTAAGAAAGTTAAAAGCAATATCTTGTTCTTGAGACCATTGAAAAGGGGTATCCTTTTTTAATAAAGAGGTTAAAGGTTTTGTAACCTTAGAGAAATTCTCTATAAAACGGCGATAATAGCCAGTTAAACCAAGAAAAGACTTTACGTCTTTAGGATTTTTGGGAACGGGAAATTCGGAAATGGCCTTGACTTTTTCGGGGTTAGGAGCAACACCTTTATCGGTAATAATATGACCTAGATAAGAGACTTCACGTCTCAGAAATTCACACTTATCAGGTTGAAGTTTTAAATTAAATTCCCGAAATTTGTCAAAAATTAGTTTTAGTTTTTGGATATGGGTTTCAAGGTCATGGCTATAGACTATGCAGTCATCTAAATACACATAACAGTGTAAGCCTTGTAGGCCTGAAAGAACAGTGTTCATAAGTCTTTGAAAAGTCGAGGGTGCATTTTTAAGTCCAAATGGCATCCTGACAAACTCATAATGACCTGAAGTGCCATTTGAGTTAGTAACAGTGAATCCTGTTTTTGCTGCGTCAGCAGAATTTAAACAAATCTGATGGAACCCTGATAACAAATCAAGCGTTGAAAAGTACTTAGAATGACCCAGTTGGTCAAGAATGTCTGTTATAAGAGGGATAGGGTAAACTTCGTTAACAGTGACGTCATTTAAACGACGATAATCAATAACAACACGCCACTTTTGTTTTCCAGAAGCGTCCATTTTTTTAGGAACGACCCATACGGGAGCACTCCATGGGGAAATTGAAGGCCTAATAATATTTTGAGCAAGCATCTTTTGCATTTGATTTTCTACCTCTTTTTTATGAATTTCAGGAAAGCGATACGATTTAACGTGAATGGGAGGGGCATCACCTGTGTTGATAGAATGCTGAATTGCATTGGTACATGTTAAAGGGTCACCTTCAAGGTAGAAAAGGTCGGAATATTGTGTGCAACACTCTAAAAGTGCTTTTCTTTCTTCGGAATTTAAATGCTCGTGGCGAATTTGGCTAAGGACGCGTTGAACCCTATCGGAAAAACCTTCATTAGAGGCTGAGAAGACATTCGAAGTTGAATTTTGAGAAGAATCGACAACTGAAAAATCAATAGGCGTAAGACGAACTTTAAAATTGTCAATATTAATTGGAACTTCTAAAGTGTTCAAAATAGAAACGTTAACTCTATGGTTAGGTTTAAGTTTCACTAAACAGTTCGCTAAATAAACGCCATCACAAACTTTGTGGTCTAGAACCAACGCTTCCTGTAAATTATTTAATTCTATAATGTCATTTGATACGGCGCACTCTATAACAGCTTCGGAACGCGCAGGTAATATATAGCTAGGAATGCTATAGCAAAAGGGAATTGAAAACCCTTGTATTAACAAAGTTCTAGATGAGTATTGAATGTCGATTTTAAAATGGTCGATAAAATCACTACCAATAATGCCATGAAAAGGCAAGCGAACAGAGTCGCTAATCGCATGAAAAGTATAATCCAATGGAACTTGCTTATCAGGTGAAACGCGATAGGATAAGTCAAGCGAAAGGGACCCAAGAGATTCAACGTGTGAATCGGTGTCATTTAGACCCTTAATTTTTATAATGCGGGACCCTAAAACTGGGTGCTTCTCTAAACAAGACAATTTAATAATTGAAATTGAAGCACCAGTGTCAATTAGAAAACAGAGAGGCTTTTCTGAGCAACTCGTCTGTAATAACACGTGAGGAAGAGAAACCTTAGGATTAAGATTCATAACTTTGAAAAAAACTTCTTCACATGTAGAATCTCTAAAAGGGGAACTCAAGCTATCTTGAGGGGAGAGATTCGTAGAAAACTCCTTATTTGGAGTATTAGAACTACCCTTAGAAAGAAACTCATTGTCGAGTAAAGGAGTAGTAGAAAGAGAATCTCTATGGGACGGACCCGAAAAACTCAAATTATTTTGAGGGGAGAGATTCATGGAAAACTCATTACGAGTGTTATAACTACGCGAAGTAGTAGACTTAGGGCTACCCTTAGGCAAAAACTCAGAGAGTGGTGTAGCCTTTTTAGAACTGGCCTTGGGGAAAAACTCACGAGGGAGGGGTAAAGGCGCAGATTTTTTAAAAATCGTGTCTTTTAAAACAGGAGAGGGCTCCGGCAGACACGGAACCGAAACCTTTACAAGTTTAAATTATTATCATTTTCAAGAACGGCAGTGTGAACGGTAGCCTTATGTGACGGTGACGATGACTCACCTTGTTCGCGCTCCGTCTTATTTTTCAACTTAAAACACTCCGTAATAACATGCCCTATCTTCTTGCAATAAGCGCATGATTTATTTTTATCAAAATTACGAGTAGAAGGTCTATTGTTATGATGAATAGGAGGAGAATTAATCGCGTGGACGCGATGACCTTCATTAAAAGATTGTCTTTTCTTTTTAAAACAATCAGAAACGGAATGACCGTTTTGATGACAAAAAGAGCATTGTAAAATTGCTCGCTGAGAAATTTTGGTTAAATTAAATAATTTCTCCTCTTCGATTGCGTGACTAATAGCATCCGACAAAGATTTCGGATTGCGGCATCTGACAATGTGCGAAAATTTAGGGTTCATACCTAACATAAATGTGTTGAGGGCTAGGTCTTCCATTGCAGCAAGCCTACCTAAAAGTTCTCTCTCGTCAACACAGCTGTAATGGATGTCAGATTGGAGCCTGGTTAAGCAGGACTCAACACGCAAGGAATATTGCATCACATCCTCGTCGGCTTTTTGCTTGCAGTTTTGTAAATCTACAAGTAGGTGAGTTGAATGCTTTTTCTCACCGAAAGTGGTTTTCAAAAATGTTTTTATTTCAGACCAAGTGCTGAATTTTTTTAAGCAACAAGCTAACTGCGCTTTGCCTTCGAGCTGTGATATAATATATTTACATAAAACATCCTGTTGCTCTGTGCTCGCCAAAGAAATTGCATTTTCGCAATTAGTTAAAAATGCGGGGAGAGTTTCGCGATCCCCATTGTAAGGTCTAATAAATTTAGTTAGGACTGATAAAGTAACAGCTGCCATTTTTAACTGTTTAGGTTTTTTAGAAACGCTTTGTTTAGGTGCCGATTTAGATTCTTGTTCCGAACCCGATGACTCGTCAGCGGTATATTCGGGAACTGCTTCTGCAGACTGTTCTTTTTTTGGCAAGACCATTAGAAAAATTAAAAGAAATTAAATAATGAGCACAGTGCAATAGAATAAACAAAACAATAAAATTGTATAAAAATTGAAAATTAAAAAATGTAAACGACGAAAAGTCAATAAAAATGTAGAAATGTAAAAATATAAAACGACTCACAGAATCACCAACAAAAACATAATTTCGACGAAAAACACTGGGTGGTACACTACGATGCGCTGCGGCGGCGTCGGATGTCCGGCGACCTAGAGGGTCGTATTGCACGGCGACGACGGCGGAGAAGTCACGTAGGCCACTAAGATTCCCACGGGAACCTTGTACTGGTGATGTTGGGAGCTTTACCGTAGACCAATGTTGCTGATGCCTTGCTGGTGCGGGCTCGCACAGGCAGTGGAGGCTGACCGTCGACCAGTTGCGACGACTAAGCTGGCGCAGGCTCCCTCGGGAGACTAAATGTCGACCAGGACGTCTTGCAGCGCAGGCTCTCGCTGGAGGCTTACTGTCGGCTGATGTTGAGCGGTGGCGCAGGCGGCGGAAAATACACACGACTTACTGTCGACCACTTTTAAAAAATCCCTTTTTGATGCGACAGAGACCGCGAGTTATTTTAGATGCCAGATCTCACCGAAGCAAGATTTTCACTCTGGCATCCCACTTCTGACACCAATTGTTATGGGGTCTCTCCCGCGGGACTTTTTAAAAAAAAACTTTGTTACACTCACAATGGTTTATTAGATATAGGCAAGTTTACAACACGGCGGTTACGGTAAGACTGACTAAAACTGTTATGCACTAAAACATGAAAGTTCAAAAATGATGATCGACAGAAAATAAAATGGAGAAATAATTAATTTAATTTAACAAACAATGGAATTATCCCGAATGCTGATAGAGCTTAAATTCAATAGTATTTTAATTTATAACAGTACGTATCGTATATTACACAAATATTTTTTTCCTAGAAAATGTAGGTGTCGTCTAGTTAAAATCATAGAATCAATACTGTATGACGCGTTCTCGCTTGCGGTAGATTTCAATAGTGCCTTAGCTTGGCAAAATTGGTAGCTCTAAAATTATAAATCACTCGCTACAAAGTATATATATTTTCTTCTCTTATATTTTCCACGATGTAGTGTAGACCCTAACAACTGAACTTTCAAAAATAAAATTAGACGAATCGATTTAACAGTTCTCGAGTTATAGCGTGAGTAACGAGAAAAAAATCCAATTCCAATTCGAAAAGACAGAACGCTAGGAATACTACATGTTATAATGAACTACGTAAATTAACTAAAATAGGACGGATGCCATAGCAAACGGAACGTGACAATACTATAAATCAGTTCGGCTTGTCATGAAATAATTCGTAACAAAAAAAAACTATATTTGAACACATCGCTTATTATATCATTATAATCTCAGCCACTAGACGTCCACTGTTGGACATAGGCCTCCCTCACAGATCGCCACACACAAGGCAACGAAATATCCTTACAATCTATCTATATAATATTGTATGTAAATATGAATCGTGGTTTGTTAGTCTCGCTAAAACTCGGGAACGGCCGGGCCGATTTAGATGATTTTGGATTTGAAATGTTCGTAGTAGTCCAGGGAAGGTTTAAAAGGTGAGAAAATATGGAAAAATAAGTTAGAAGTTATTTAAGAATTGTAAGGCGCGATACGAAGTTCGCCGGGACAGCTAGTATTTTTTATATAAAATATTTTGATATTTTCAGTTGTTGAGATTCATTATATTTCGTGGTTTCATTTTCGATATAAATCATTTCACTAGGTAGTCCTTTCACCTACAAGGCAACATTCGCACGTTCTTACAAATAACTATTAGTCGATCGATTTAATCGATATCGATTACTCGATTAATTTGAAATTTACCCATGCTCCCATCCCTACCACTCTACGCGCCCATCACTAGCAGCGTCCGCCAAGCCTGTCATTCTTTTTCCGTGCGAGGCAACGAAAGCACGCGTTCGGATCTTGTTCGCAAAAAATTAATTTTTCAAGATACCGAAAAGATCCTACGAATATTTAACAAAAAATTAAGTGAGTTACTTAAACTTTGATGGATTTCATTATCCTCATACTATAAATCGAGAGACAATGTCTAATGTTACGGTAAGTTCATCTGCTTACCTACCTTCAAAAAAAAAAAAAAAATATTTAGACAGAAATTTCGAATTGAAATTCTGCATAAACTTACATTTAAAAAGTGTAAAAGAAATATTTTTGCAAAGCCATAGATTCGAACAAGAACCAGGCTGCCATACTGCCATAGATTCCAATAGGAACGCGGCAAAATTTAAAACTGTACATCAGTTTTTATCATTAAAATAATTTTTTTTGCAAAGCCATAGATTCAAATATGAACCAGGCTACCATACTGCCATAGATTCCAATAGGAACGCGGCAAAATGCAAAAATAATCATAATTTTTTATGTAAGTATAAAAATATAAAAAGCATAATTTTCTTTTTTCTTCTTATTCCAGTAGGCGAAACGCCTTTACAATTTAAGGAATGTGCCCAGAGCAAATATCATTCGAATATGAGGATATATTTCTAGCCGAAACTATTCCCTACAACCCATGATCAGGTCTAAATGAGACTGAATCACCAAAAATCATGATGGCGACATACCAAGTGCCAATTGCCACCACTGCCCCAACAGTGATCACTTTCAATACCGTCACCAAAAACAGGTCCAAGCACCAGCAATAACTTCCTTATTGGAACTAGTAGCGGTTACACCAACCAATTGAACTCGGACCCTGAGGCAAAGTTTAAATTTCCGGAACTGGACCCATAAATTTTATTAACCCTGGGCGAAGCCCTGGATGATGAACTAAAGTTGTGTGATTGAATCTACGATAATCTCTCTCAAATGGCTAGAGAAGTCAAGGAAAAAATCCTTCAGCAATATACTATACCTAGCAACTACATATTGGTTCAAGCTTCAAAGCTAAATACTAAAATACTCTCATCTCAACTTGGACTGACTTCACATCACATCGGGGAGTAGGGCCATGGCCATTCTCCTAACTCAAGATATAAAATAGAGGCTATCAAGATTCTAAGCGAGGGCTCCCGTAGTTCATGCAACCTTTATAGCTCGGAGACACAAGCTCGCATTTAAAAGACCGCACCAGGTCTACCAAGACGTTTTTGAATATCTTTCAGTACAGAAAACGAGATAAAGCACTGTTCGGTGCCAAATTTTAGAGAAAATTAAATTAAGCTTCAAAATTGAATAGCAATGCCTTCAAATCAGGAAGACAGTAGTCTTCCCAGAAATACTGTTGCTTACACAACACAGCCGCCTCTACGAGCTCCACGGGCACAGCTTGGCCGCAGTTTCAGGAAAACTCAGGCCCTCCTCGCTTTGCGAAAAACAAGGGGGGGGGCGTGCCAGGGCCAGAGTACGAAGATACCACTCGTCAAGTTCCAAATTACAACGACCCAATACCGACGCAGTCGCACGTTGAGAGAACGACCCATCAGGCCACGTGCTCAACCACCATTCTGGCAGAATTCAGTACAATATTTTTAAAATGTGTTGGTTGTATTGTATATCACAAACAATAAAGGTATCCTTAATTGGATTTGTAACAGAATAATTAAATCTTTTTCTAATTTTCCACTTGAGCAATAATATGTTCCTGTTGTAACATGGTTAGCACAGTAACAACAAGAAATGTCAATCGCAACTAATAATTTGCTAGAACTCGTATCTAAAACCTTTTTGACACCAATTCAAATGGAGGTAAGAGATTTAATTTTAACCTAAAACTGTTAAATAAATTTGTAAGTAACTAAACTTCATTTCGAAATGGCAGAACAGCATGCAAGCTATTATTACATGGCATCTATTGACCTAAAATGTCTCGTAACTTTTTATTTCTGTCGCTTAAAACTATCGTAAGTACTTACCCACGTTTCCTGTTTAAGGATGTGAACACACAGAATCTTGTTATCCACCTATGATTTCAACCCAATGCCTTATCTTATTGGCTCACGATAGCGCCTAGAACTTTTACTTAGATTAAAGAAGGGGTCGTAGGTCACTTGCGTTCATTTGGTAAAAAATTGGTAAATTTTTGTATGTGACGATATCCTTTACAAAGACCGTAGTTACATGGAATATTTAAATAAAGTTAGGTTCACACTTTAATCACTCGAGTGCTTGGGCTTTATTAAAAACTATGAAAATAGTAGCTTATAGCCACAAAATAATTACAAATTTTCAGGATTTAAGTAAGTAGATGACTTAAATATGACTTTATCACTTACAAGCCATAAACGTAATAAAATAATAGAATTGGTTCTGAAGTGTTCTCAACTACCACCTGTTACAATCAGATAATTTTCACAAATGATTGGCATCCTAATGTGCGCTAGCGCAGCATTTTACAAAAGGCTGGTTGAAACCAAAAATACTTGAAAGGCAAAGGTACAGGTACCTTCTACCTACCTTCTATTCAGAGAATACTATGATAATTATTTTACAGGACCTGAATTGATGAGATAATAATATTAAAAGCTTTTAAAATTTCATTTAAACACAAAAATATGATTCATAAGTTAACACGGACTCGAGTCGTAAAGTCGTAACTCAAACTTACTATAGTAATTATATGTCGTATTATTAGCAATATACTAAGCCTTAGATGCCCCGAAACTTAAACAATTTGTTAATTTTTATTATGGGTAGATAACATATTAGCATTAGCTATCAGCTACATTACGACACGAAGTTGCATACAATTTCCTAATTTCAATTAACTTACCAGATATATTTGGCCTTGGTTCGAGAAGCGAAAAATCTAGCTATTAGCATCCTATATTACACGAAATATAATTTAGAGGCAGATCGAAGATTTAATGCTTTTCAAACATTCTAGCGCAAAACTTAAGAAATACTTTTCTTTGAAACAAGACCCAGATGCTACAAAGGGGCAGATGCATATTTTTTCTATGCCGATCCTTCATTTTTCGTTTTTCTTAACGGCCTACAAAAAATTACTGAGGACGAAACGACCAGTATTCTAGTATTCCCTTCTAGTACTTCTAGACCTGCCTGTTATCCTACATTGATTGATATAGTTATTTCGTAATAATCACTTGAGGGCGTGACGAAAACCTATGTTGTCTACTAACAGGGACCATCACCCTCTCCTACTCACGCTTACCCTGAGTGCCGCAGTATGCTCGAGCAGGCAATGCCAGGTCTCATTATCCCCTCAACAGCATCTCATCAGTATCTTATACTAGCCTCACTTTCTAATATTACTATTCAACAATATCAATATAATGTTATTCAATACTATGATTATATTAGATTCTTTCGAATGTTCTGTTTTTAGTGTAATTACTTTTCCCTCCGACGTCTTCGAAAAAGACGCATCACAGGATTCACAGGGCATCATCATAAGAGCCACCGCTTTATCTCTGCTTTCAGGCAGAAATATTTCTTCGGATGATTGCATCAGCGCCTTCCTTAAAGATGTTATAAACTAATACCCAATCCACCAAAGTACACAGGTACTTGGTAAGTATCCACAATTGGTTCTCAAAAATCTCTAAAAATTTATACCAAACAAGAATGAACTTATCCTAGACCAAAGTAGCTTTATACTAACATTATCTACAGCCTACAGCACACATGGTTGAAAGTCTTTCTCTAAATAACAGATTATTATAAATAAAAATAGCAATGGCATTAGAATCATAAAGTAAATGAAAATTTTATCAAAACTATAGGCGCTAAATGCAATCAAAAGCTATCAACCATTGTTAGTTTTACTTTATCTTACGGTGAATCCGTCTATATATAAGACGGTTATATTACCCTAACTAAATAAATCAGACCTAAATAAGCCAATCACCTCTTAATAACTGTGAAGCGTAACGTCCTCACAGGAACACAACAGCATAGTCAATAAGCATGTGGATCAGGCAGATCCTTGCGGTGTACGGCACACACAGCAGCACGCGACACGCCGCCGCCACATCGGCTGCTCATGCTACCGGCGTCAATCTTGATCAGATCAAAAGACGGCCGCCTGGACCTCTACCTCTAACAAGTTTGCTAAACTTATCAATGTCCTATGATGATTGATTATCAATTTTTTATCAAATCTCTGACCAAATTAGTTCATTAAAAAATATACAATAAGTATATAAGTATGTTATAAATAATGTAGCTGAGTACCTACCTACCAAGTACTTACCTAAGTAACTACGCAATGTTAAACTTTGAAGTACTCTATAAACTAACTATAATGATTACTTTTATATGTTAAAATATAGTGTTTTTAACTAATAAGATGAGTAATATTATTTAATAATTGTAGGTACAGTCAAGGACTAGGAGGCCGTAACAGATTTGTCTATGGTTTCGTCAGCCCTAGACTGTAAAACCAAAGAACAAGAGCTATTTTGCATTACAGAAAAACCGGAAGTGTTACGCCGATCGTGTCCGCCACTGTACCTATACTAAGGGTTCAAATAAAACTAGCCAAAATTACATCTTTTTAATTAATATTGTTTCATTATCATGAAAAAATATAGACAAAACAATGTCTCTAAACATCTACCTAGTGAAATGATTTATATCGAAAATGAAACCACGAAATATAATATATGATCAAACGAACTTCTCAAGTGAAGTTCGATCAATATTATATGAGTGGTTTCATTTGAAGATATAAATCACCCTCCCTACCCAAATCCCGAGTTTTGTCAAAAAAGTCAATAAACGACGTAATTTATGCCAGAAAACTATCTCTAAAAAGAATGACAGGCTTGGCGGACGCTGCTAGTGATGGGCGCGTAGAGTGGTAGGGATGGGAGCATGGGTAAATTTCAAATTAATCGAGTAATCGATATCGATTAAATCGATCGACTAATAGTTATTTGTAAGAACGTGCGAATGTTGCCTTGTAGGTGAAAGGACTACCTAGTGAAATGATTTATATCTTCAAATGAAACCACTCATATAATATTGATCGAACTTCACTTGAGAAGTTCGTTTGATCATATATAAATTTCTGGATTTTTAAATTTTCAAGCATTTTAAAGACTAAAAAGTTCAAATGTGACTGGCGGCAGGCAGACGGCCGGCGGGCCGGGGCGACGCGACGGATCGATTTAGTGCACGACATTCAGGTACCGGTACCGAGTACCGACCAACCGACGGACACCCAAGACAAGTAAGTGCAGGGTGCGGAGGCGGCGGCGGACACTGAATAATAGATTAATCTTGCCTTGTTACCGACGGGTAAAACATTTCTTTTCGAAGGCACACGTCGGTGTCTGGAGGTGACCAGATGTCAACTATTCTTGTCCAGGAATAGCAATATTGACACAGTTTTTTAGGGCGCACCTTCATATTCCTTTGTTGATCCTAAGCGATAAACTATGCAAGGCACGTCTGTCTGTATGACACAGGTAATTAACAGCAACTTATTTTTCAATTTTAGATGAAACATGTTTGTAGCGTCAAAGGATATTTTAACGAACCAATCAGAATAAGAGTTTACCAGCAAGCAATAATCTAGCCAATAAGAGTAAAGGAAGGTTTCATAGTTTTCAATAATACTAGGTTTTTTGCAAAAAAACTGCTTTAAGTCATGATGATTGAAAAAAAAAGTAATGCTTATATCAAACTAGAGGCTGTCCCGCGGTTTCACTCGCGCAGATTTCTCATAAACACAAAAATCCAGTTTTTTCCCGTTCCCATGGGAATTTCGGGAAATCCTTTCTTAGTGCTCACCTATACTACCCAAGGAATCTACATGCAAAATTTCAGCCCGCTACGCCCAGTACTTTTGGCTCTGCGTTGTCTGTCAGTCAGTAACGGAAGAGTTTTATATATATCAAACTAGAGGCTGCCCGTGGTCTCACCCGCGCAGATTTCTCATAACACAAAAATCCCGTTTTTTCCCGTTCCCGTGGGAATTTCGGGAAATCCCTTCTTAGTGCTCACCTACACCCCCCAAGGAACCCACGTGCCAAATTTCAGCTTTCTACGCCCAGTAGTTTCGGCTCTGCGTTGTCTGTCAGTCAGTCAGTCAGTAAGGGAAGAGTTTTATATATATTGATTATCCGTGTTTTCGCAAAATCCCTAGTTTTTTTTTGCAAAAAACCTAATTATCAAATCTAATACGACATATATATATTGATTCACTTACCACTAATAATAACCACATACAGGAGATAAATGTTTCTATTCTTATTTTTCTCAAACAAGTGTTAGTATCATTGAACTATTATTACTAGCGTATGGAAACGACAACCCCGCACTGGTTCTTGCGCAGTGCGTTGGAGCCTTGTTGGTTTATTCGCTGGCCTTGCCTACGCTCGAGGTGTTCACCCGCTTTCGCGTCTAAAAAAAATATACGAGAAAATGCCGTCTTGCAATGCACAAATCACTCCACTGGAGTAAAAAAAGACACCGGTGTGACTTATCATCGGTAAGTATCCAAAACATCAATTAAAACTAATTTTTTCATTATTTTCTAGTGTATTCCACGGTTTCGCCATTTTGTAAGAAAATACAGAGAGTAAATCGTACAGGGCCCTTAAGTCTCATCGCGCAAAACATAACTATCGAATAAAAGTAGAGTAGAAACAGTACGTTAATCGCAAGAATATACACATTTGGTAGTCTCGTAATCAATTTTGCTATAACTATAGCAGTAGTATCGCAATAGATTGGAATTGACCAAAAAGGGTAGTCTGCTCCATAATAAGATAATGTTATGATTACGTTCGACTGACATTATATATGTCAATATTGATTGATATTAAGTGACAGTTGCACTACGCCCGTCCGGCCGGATTCACAACATAAAACAGGATTCACTATTTAGGTAAAAAAATCCCAGATTATTCTATAGCTTGCTATTCATATTCTATTGCTATACTATAATGATCGATCAAAGTTACGAGACTCGCAATTTTTGACACAATCGTAATAGAGTAATAGTAGAATAATAATAGAATAGAAGTTTAATCGTAAGTTTAAGTGACTAGAGTCCCAGATAGGACACGTAGGTATTTATTGTTGGCTGTGACCTCCTCTTTTGTCTGACTTCGTCTGAGCGTCAGAATCTAACTAAATGTTTTTTTTTTTAAGTTATATAAAAATAACTAGTCGACCCGGCGAACTTCGTACCGCCTAACCTATTACTATTTTGTGCATGTATTATACCTAATAAACCTTCCTCTTAAATCTCTCTATCTATAAAAAAACCGCATTAAAATCCGTTGCGTATTATGAAAGATATAAGCATACATAGGGACAGACGCGGAAAGCGACTTTATTTTATACTATGTATTGATGCTAAAGGACATTTATGGATTTTCATTTTATTTAAATAATTTATTTTTGAGCAATTTCATTTTTTTCATTACAAAATAATTTATTTTCTTTTACTTCTTCAATTTATATTTTTTACGAGCTGTCCCGGCTTACTTCGTTACGCCATAGAATATAAGATACTGCAAAAGACTTGGCTCTATAGACTATGTTCTTTTGACTGCCCAGAATTGCCGAATAAAAAACAAAAAACAACAACAAACCACCTGTCAAAATATGTAAACAACGGAAAAAATATTGCACCTTGGGTTACATTATTTGAGTTTTGGTAAGGATCCCTATTTTTTTTTTTTAAATCTAATATAGCCTATGACACTCGGGGCTACCAGTGTAGCTTCCTACCAGTGAAAGAATTTTTCGAATCGGTTCAGTATTTCCGGAGCCTATTCGTTACAAACAAACAAACAAACAAATCTTTCCTCTTTGTAATATTGGTATAGATTACCAACTCATAATTATTATGCAATAAATCAAATTAAGTTTCGTAGGTTTAATAGCTAAGTTTGAGCTGTGCACTTCTGCACTACCATAATTTATGAGACGCGAGAGAAAGAGGGAGGGGAAAAGGCGGACACGATTTTTGTTAGAGCTAGCGTCTCTATACATAGTAATTACAACTCACTGGTTAGTATAAGCTGCAGATAAAGAAACGATTTGAAAATGGCGTCCGAACACATGTTATCTCGCATTTATTAGTATGAGGGAAGAGTTAAGAAGAGAGACAGCCCAGGACAGCCCATACAACGGCTGCCATTTTCAAATCGTTTCTATATGCACTCTAATTGCAGGTGTTATAGTACTGAAAAAAAAAACTCCTTATCTACAAAAAACAATAACTATTTTCCGCAGCAAATTAATAGTTTCGCTTCTCTTGTGAACTAACTCAGTGAACACGTAGAAATATAAATTTTTCCGGAGCCAGTTTACCGCGATGCTAGCGCCATTCTCGAAAAAAAAAAATCTTCTAAACTAAGGCAAATATCTAAAATGTGGCACAGTATGACACTAGATAGTCTTGCTTAGTATTTTTTGAGCTCAGTAAAGTAGTCCTCACTTAAGACGCTATATTGCTATAGTTTTGAAGGTTTTTAAATTAAGTAATTCTCTTACCCTCATATTCATAAAAAGTTAAAGAGCACTTTAGTTATTTGACGTATGTCAATTTAGACTGGATGTCACGTATTTACCATACAACAAACCAGAGAAGTAGACCTCCAGTAACGCTACTTAAAATGTACTGTATCTTTATGAATACGACGGTTAATCTATAGGAGGTAAAGATCTGGAATTTTAATATAACCTTTTTAAGGATATAACAAAGTTTTTTATAATTGAGAAAAACTAGTGAAATCAAAAAACCTCGATACATTATTTCGTCAAAGATAACCTTTCCAAAAAACTGGAATAGCTAGTTCTTCGAAACGACTTACTAGTTTTTGTTAAAACTACCTAAGAATAAATGATAATAAACAAAATTAAATTCTGGTAATTCAGATTTGATTTAAAAGTAATAATTAAAAATATATTCAATATTTACTACTTTTTCTAATGAAATGTAGTAACCGATGTGGGCGACTGATATATGACTGTCCCTTGCCCTCAGTATGCTATATCAAAGAGATAGACTCTGTTTATTCGCTCGTTCTATTTATTTGTTGTATATCGTCTTAAAAGAACAAAATTATACACAGACTAGAGGCTGCCCCGCGGTATTTCCCGCGCAGATTTCTCATAAACACAAAAATCCCGTTTTTTCCCGTTCCCGTGGGAATTTCGGGAAATCCTTTCTTAGTGCTCACCTACACTCCCCAAGGAACCCGCGTGCCAATTTTCAGCTTTCTACGCCCAGTAGTTTAGGCTCTGCGTTGTCTGTCAGTCAGTCAGTAACGGAAGAGTTTTATAAGTATATATTGATTGTTGCTAAAAGTGGCCACTTTTAACAACACTTTGTAGCTTTCTTTGGTCTTTAATTTAAAAGCTATGCAACAATGCCCTAAAAGTACTAGGCTACATTATCTAGTGACATACTGTGCTTTTGATATTTGCCTTAGTTTAGAAGATATAAAATTTTTTCGCGAATGGCGCTAGCATCGCTGTAAACTTGCTCTTAAAAGCTAATCTTGTGATTTTGCTACTCAACTGAAATTACATTGTGCGGACATTAGGAATGTTAAAAAAAACAATAGTTTTTAACTTGTTATGAGGAAAATTGTGACGACAGACAGGCGGAGAGACTGAGCTAAAGTAAGGGTTCAGAATCAGAACTGATTGGAAGTAGTTCTATGATTATTGGAGTAACATTATACCAATAAGACTGTGTGGTAGGAGGAACCGAGGATCAGTGGGTAGATTACTAGGTATAAAATGTTTTTTTTTTTTCATAAAGATTCTTAACTTACTCACCTGTATAAAAGTTTAAGAAAAGTTCCAAAGCCTCTGCAAGTGGCTACTTCACCAGTGTAAGTAACAGTCATTTTTTATCACCACATATTCACAGCTTAGATATTATTATTAGATGTAGTTAGTTTCTAACTTGGGTCGGTGGGTCGTTTTTGTTGTTAGTTCTTAGCATTAAAATTTGCTTCTTGTTATTCCGTATTATACATTAAAAAACAGTTAGAGCAAAATATTTTTTGATTCATACACCACATAGTTTGTGCTTATCAATCGAAAAAGCATACTGACGGGTTCACTCATTTGAAACGTTTGTGCGACAATTATCTTCTTTAACGTTTTAATACTAATTTATTTTATAAAGATTTACCTATTTCTTTTGAAATAAATAACAAAACACACGGGCACACTTGACCAACACTTGACCAAAACAAAAGCACAGACCAACTAGAGATACTACGTTACATACGTAGAGATCTCAGAGTAAGGAAACCGCCGCTACGCTACAATAGAGTTAACCTATTTTTGTGTATTTGCCCTGTCCTGGTTACGCTTACAAAACTTACTATGTGATCAAAAAGGACAGAAGATGGGTTCGATTTTGAGCGGCGTTTCAACTAAACTGTCAAATAGGGTTGTATTGAATCCAGTTTCAATCGATATCGATATACGCAAAAATGAAAACTTATAATAAAAATTATGTCAGTGTCACAGAAATATTTTCTATCTTTTTTCTTTTTTTTTTTTTGTGTCAGTATTATATTAAGGTAGATAGATAAAAAAAAGTATGCATCACACAGCACAGATAGAAATCAGTTGACATAAGAAAAACCTAAGTAAAAATATATAATACATAATATTTTATAGAAAATCAGTAAGTACTGTGCGATGAAAGGGCTCGGGCTCAGCTTCTTATCATAGAAATATGCGCACTAAGTAGGTACTCCTAATTCACGTAACATACATCGCAACGCTGTTAATCCGCCAGGACCCTTAATCAATATATATAAAACTCTTCCGTTACTGACTGACTGACTGACTGACAGACATCGCAGAGCCGAAACTACTGGGCGTACAAAGCTGAAATTTGGCATGTAGGTTCCTTAGGGAGTGTAGGTGAGCACTAAGAAAGGATTTCCCGAAATTCCCACGGGAACGGGAAAAAGCGGGATTTTTGTGTTTATGAGAAATCTGCGCGGGAAATACCGCGGGGCAGCCTCTAGTGTAAAATAAATGAGAGTACGAGTCTCAAGAGTGAAGACACTGTACGCTAATATATACTGGGTGTTTCTGACAAGGCGTTAATAAATCAAAGGAGGGATTCTGCTCACCATAACTAACAACTTTCCAAAAGCAACATGGGTCAAAATCACAAAAAAAAACCGCTGTTCCATACATTGGTTCGATCAGCTGACGTGGTCAATGTACGGGACGGCTGATTTTTGTTTTGAGATTTTGACCCATGTTGCTTTGGGAAAGTTGTTAGGTGTGGTGAGCATCATGAGTGACGTCACGTGAATGCAAAGAAATTGTCAAATGATATCTTATTTCCTTATTATAATCCTACAAAATTAAAGAGTCACTAAAAATCTACGATGGTAACATTAGCAATCCTTTATCCTCTCTATGTCGCGTTATAGTTTCTGGCATTTTCAAAGGTAAACATCGGCAGATATTTTAATTTTTTCAAATAATTTCGTAATTTAATGGTGTGTGTATGTTAAACAAAGAAAAGCAATCATTAGGAGAATGTCCTGCATGGTGCGCAATTGCAGATCAGTCTATGGAAATAAAGAAAACTTGGACGAAAGAATCAGTTTTCACGCGTGAGTATTTTTCCTACAATATAAACTTAAAAATGATTTGAGAATTAGAGACAATACTTCAGAATGCTTATTATAAGTACCCAACGTGATTTCATTCACTTTAGAACAAAAATAAGCCCAAAAATGTAGAATTTAAACAATTCTAATTTGAGGCTATTAGGGCCGTCAAAACATTGTATCGTTAATCAAGTCGATGAATGATTAACTAAACATTTTCTTCCAGGTTTTCGAACGCTGAAAACATCCGCAGGCTTTGGTTTACTGCCACTGATCGCAGGGAAAAGTATATTACAAAAATTTTTGGAACTCGGAACTTCAAGCCCGAATACTTTGAGGTTTGCAACTTATTGAGATTTCACTTTAATATTTCCTAGTGAAACAGAAGTTTCTTTGGTAAGAACAAAACAATACTTACCAAAAAAAATCTAAGCTTCACACTTACCCTGTTAATCAGGCAAAATAAAAAAATAATTTTAGTTATTTATTTAGCTTGAAGAATCGCACCGCAAGACACAGAAAAGCCCAGAGCGGCCACTCAGAAGGTGGACAAACGATCTGGTGAAGACTGCAAATCCGAATCTGATTTTTGAACCATTTTTGGAATGATATTGAATTGTCAGTTCGTCACCAAATATATTGAAAAAAGTTATACAATTTGTTTGTTGAGTGATTTGTTATTTTTTTTATTTAGCCCTATATGTCCCACTGCTGGGCAAAGGCCTGCTTCTTTTTCCAAGCTTTTATGTAAGTCAATAATAAAATTAGGATAGTAGAACATTATTTTATTCTGTTTTTGAAGAGAGAAATTCAAGAGCACTGAGGGTTTTATATAAGGTGTTTCTGACAAGGCGGTAAAAAATCAAAGGAGGGATTCTGCTCACCACACCTAACAACTTTCCCAAAGCATCATGGGTCGAAATCTCAAAACAAAAATAAGCCGTGCTGTACATTGACCCCGTCAGCTGATCGAACCAATGTATGGAAAAGATGTTTTTTTTTTTTGAGATTTTGACCCATGTTGCTTTTGGAAAGTTGTTAGTTATGGTGAGCAGAATCCCTCCTTTGATTTATTAACGCCTTGTCAGAAAAACCCAGTATATATTAGCGTTCAGTGTCTTCACTCTTGAGACTCGTACTCTCATTTATTTTAAATTAAGGGTCCTGGCGGATTAACAGCGTTGCGATGTATGTTATTAGGAGTACCTACTTAGTGCGCATATTTCTGTGATAAGAAGCTGAGCCCGCGCCCTTTCATCGCTCAGTACTTACTGCTTTTCTATAAAAATATGATGTACTATATATTTTTACTTAGGTTTTTCTTATGTCAACTGATTTCTATCTGTGCTGTGTGATGCATACTTTTTTTTATCTATCTACCTAAATATAATTCTGACACAAAAAAACTTAAAGAAAAAAGATAGAAAATATTTCTGTGACACTGACATATTTTTAACCGACGAAAAAACAAAAAGGAGGAGGTTCTCAATTCGTCTCGTATATATATATATATATATTTTTATGTATGATCACGCATAAATTTTTACTGTGTGGACCGATTTTGATAATTCTTTTTTTAATCGACAGGGTATACCTTGAAGTTGGTCCCATAAAAATTTGGAAATAAAATTCCAACCCTAAGGGTGGAAAAATAGGGGTGACTTTATTGTTCACTCACAGATTACATTGCCGTGTTGTGATTTACATGAAAACTGCTAGGTATAATTATGAGTCTTTTTTATATGAACTTTAATAATCATAATCTCAGCCGATAGACGTCCACTGCTGGACATAGGCCTCCCTCACAAATCGCCTCACCGACCGGTCGTGATCGAACCTCATCCTGTTAGTCCCTCAACCTTCACCAGGTTGTGTGGCCACCTTGTGGGGTGCGACCAAGCTGTGAAGGGTGATTAGCTGGGGTCAAAAAAAAATAAGCCCAAAAAACTGATAAGCAAAAAAAAAAAAAAACTTTTTATCAAAAAATTAAACCGCCGAAAAAACTGAAAAGCATTAAATAATAGGGAAACATTTTCTATTAGGCCTTAATTTAATCACTTCTTAAAGTAATTTTGGATTACCAAGAAATTTTGAGTCGGTGCCACAGATCACTAAATTACCTGAAAATCAAGGAAATAACCGAAAAACGTGTGTCGCTGCGCATCGCGCTTTACGTAGATAATGAATTTGCTTGTGTGGTGTGGCACCGACTTAAAATTTCTTGGTAATCCAAAATTACTTTAAGAAGTGAGTAAATTAAGGCCTAATAGAAAATGTTTCCCTATTATTTAATGCTTTTCAGTTTTTTCGGCGGTTTAATTTTTTGATAAAAAGTTTTTTATTATAAATTTTTATTTTTGCGTATATCGATATTGATTGAAACTGGATTCAATACAACCCTATTTGACAGTTTAGTTGAAACACCGCTCGAAATCGAACCCATCTTCTGTCCTTTTTGATCACATGACAGGGCAAATACACAAAAATAGGTTAACTCTATTGTAGCGTAGCGGCGGTTTCCTTACTCTGAGATTCGCCCATTCTGGGCAGGCAAAGGAACTTAGTCCATACAGCCAAGTCTTCAGTAACTTTATATCTTCGTTTTCCTTACCTCATAACCCATGCGAGGGTGGTCTCACATTTCAATGTTCACACGGACTTTTTCGCGGGACATCGATCAGAATTATTCGTGACCGCCTACCTTTATTGCTCACTTCACTAGACAAGTCTCCATAAAGGGCACATTATTATACTAATTCCACCACACTAGCACAGTAATAGCCACGGAAAACTAATAAAGAAAATTGAGAAACAAAAGCCCGACATTTACCACCTCTCGCTTCGCGCCAAAAAGCCTGTTTTTTTTATATTAAATGAACAAGATTGATTTAGTTTTTATTTTTTACTAGCTGACACGGCGAACTTCGTTACGCCACAGAATTTAAGATACTACATAACATTGGTCCTAGACTATGATCTTTTGACCGCCCAGAATGGGCTTAGTAAAAAAACAAATAACAACAACAAACCACCAACTGTCTATGATGTATGGAGTAAGTTCCTTTGCCTGCCAGAATGAGCGAATTTAAAAACAACAACGACAACACCCAACTGTCAAAATATGTAAACAACGGGTAAAACATGCACCTTGGGCTACATTATTCAAGTTTAAGTAAGGATCCTTTATTATTTTGAAAATTTTATATAGCCTATGTCACTCAGGGATAGTGTAGCTTCCTACCAGTGAAAGATTTTGTCAAATCGGTTCAGTATTTCCGGAGCCTATTCGTTACAAACAAACAAACAAACAAATCTTTCCTCTTTATAATATTGGTATAGATTAGCCCATTCTGTGAAGGCAAATATGAATAGTCCATACAGTCAAGTCTTCTGTAAGGTAGGGTATAATGTGTATACTCTAACCGTCTTATTCATAAAGATTGTAAGTAGCGTTACTGGAGGTCTACTTCTCTGGTTTGTTGTATGGTAAATAGTAAATACGTGACATCCAGTCTAAATTGACATATACGTCAAATAACTAAAATGCTTTTTATGATGAGGGTAAGGGTATAATATTTCTAATTAAGTTTATAAATATCTATCTAATGATTTAATGAAAAAGTGGCAGGTAGCAGGTGTATAAGCGATTTCCCATCTCTCTGGTATGTAGCGTTTTCTGTCTGATTGGGTGATGGTGATAGCATTATGAATAGCGTTTCCCCACCTCACTGGTACTGGTACCCCACCCCACCTTACCATGGTAATAATAAGTAGGTACTACGTTACGTAGTAGGTGGGCGGTTTTCTGAAACCTTGTTCTATAGAAAATGACGATTTCCTATGCGTATCGTATCGTAACGATTGAGTTTTTTTTATATTGTGTCTTATTATTACCAGAGGTTTAGACAGGGGTCAATATAATAATAATAATTCATTATTATTCACCTCTGGTCAATAACAGATTGACCAGGGGTCAATAATAATGAATGTCACTTGCGACAATATAAAATACAAGCCCGAGAAACACTTTCTTGCACTTTAGAATCTTTTGGAAAAACCGCCTCAGAGTAAGGAAAGGAAACCGCCGCTCCTTTAAGTAGTGTTTTTTTTTTTACTTTTACATTTTTTCTGTTTTATGTCTGTCCGACTAAGGCTTCGAACGCACAGGCGGTTTTTTGCCGCGCGGATTTTATGTAACATACTGAATCCTATGGAAGTGTGCGCACCAGCGGATAAAAAACCGCGCGGTTAAAAATCCGCTGTCGCGGTTTTATTTCCGCTCGGCTAAAAATTCGCCTGTACCTTCGTGGCCTATGAATAAGGTTGAAAATGAAATAACAACCTTTCCAACTGCGCGGAAATAAAACCGCAACAGCGGATTTTTATCCGCGCGGTTTGTTGCCGCGCGGATAAAAATCCACCTGTGCGTTCGAAGCCTAAATCGGCAAATCGGCCTAATCGGCCCGAGATGGTTGATCGTTGATCGTTATTTTTGTATCGATACCTTATTATATTTTTACCGGTTTTACGGTTTTGAATCTGCTTTAAGAAAATAACTTATTCAAAATGGCGTCTTACTTTTTGACCGTCAAGTGAGACGGTGAGACGCTTTCTCTGGCTTTTTACAAGAAAAAATCCAGCTAAACTGAATTTGGTTTTGGTTCAATGTGTTTATTTTAATTTTCAAGTATTCAGTGAACTATAGCTTAAGTGTAAATTGTCATAATAATGAACGATAGCGCCGACAGCAATGTTGCCGACCAAGACAAGCCGGTTTCTCCGTCGCAAAGTGGTGTTGATATCTTCCCGCCTATCCCTGGTAAAAATATAGACTTGTAAACTTTTATTTTAATGCGTCACTAACGCATAAAAAGCAACCCTGCCCTTAAAACTACCCACTGACCTGACCATAATGCCGGTGGTGGAGTCTCTTCAACATTTAGAATTTTTTGAAAATTAAGAATAATCCAATTTGCTTTTTTTTTGTCATGCAGTTATCATAGTTTTACCACCTATTTCGCAGACAAAGCACAAAGGCATTAAGGCTCACAAACATCACTCACATGAGAAAAGTATCACAACTTTGTATTTAAAAGCCGTACTGGCTCACCAAGAGGTTTACACTAAATTATCAATAGTTTTGTGACTTAGCAGTCCAATATCAATAAAAGTGCAGATACTATCAAATAATAATCTCAAAAACCACTATTTTGATATTTCCATGCTGTCTTTCAGTCAATTTTTTTGCAAGTTAAGGTTGTTGATACTATAAGACTTTCTGTAAAGTTTAAAATCAGCATATTAGTCTACCTATATACTGAACTACCTAACTATTTCAGAACCTACTGAGGCGGATTTTGATGATGACATAGAGAAAGAGGAACAGGAATATTACAAACTAAAGTATATTGGTAAGAATTGATGGACAGTTTATTTACATTGTAGAATTAAAATAAATACAAATATTTAACAATAAAACACTTGTTTTTAACAGCAAGTACTAGTAAAAAATGCATGGCATTGTAGCTATCCCACAAAGTTGGAAGTAATTTTTAGATTTGTAAACTGGGTACATTGTTTTTTGCAGATGTAAATGACATAAAAAATGAAAGGTTACATTGCACTTCATGTGACCGCCACCTGGGATGTTTGGTTAGCAAATCAAACAAAGTTAAAATGCATCCCATGCTTCGCACATTGGTGTGTAACACATGCCACACGTTTTACAACAGCGGCGAGTTTGAAAAGGGCGACGATGGCTCGGAGCTCTACTGCCGCTGGTGTGGCCAGGGTGGTCAGGTGTACTGCTGCTCAGACTGCCCTCATGTATTTTGTGCTGTAAGTACTTATGAAGGAAGGAGATGGCGATATGATATAGATTCAATCTATCCCACTGGTTTCAGGTGGCACAGGAAAGGGACACGTGGATACAGAGGGGGAGGTCTTTTCCCAGCCGTGGGACACAAATTAGGCTATATAAAAAAGTACTTATATTTTTTTGTGTGCATAGAGGTAATGATTTGTTTTTGCAAACCTATACTTATTTTGTAAGAGAAAAGTGATTATGATTGAAGAATGTTTTTTTTAAATATTACCTTTTTTATAGTACTAATTTGCACTTTATTAGTTAAACTAGAGGCTGCCCCGCGGTTTTTCCCGCTCAGATTTCTCATAAACACAAAATTCCCGTTTTTGCCCATGGCCCGTTCCCGTGGGGATTTCGGGAAATCCCTTCTTAGTGCTCACCTACACTCCCTAAGGAACCTACATGCAAAATTTCAGCCCGCTACGCCCAGTAGTTTCGGCTCTGCGTTGTCTGTCATGACTGACTGACAGTCAGTCAGTCAGTAACGGAAGAGTTTTATATATATTGATTAATATTATTTATAATTTATGTTTAAATTTATTTTCAGAAATGCATCAAAAGAAACCTGGGTGTATCAAAAATAAAAGAAATTGAAAACACTGATGACTGGAAATGCTTTAAATGCACCCCTCGATGCTTGTGGGACTTGCGAGCTTTATGCTGGGCTACATTTCACTATTATGATTTTAAAAATAAGTAAGTATTTATGTTTACGTCACATGTTTGCATGATAACAAACTACTACACAGTAAGTGCAGTAATAAATTATGCTTACATGCAAAAAGGGTTGCTGCAGCTTTTGCAGTTGCATTGTTTGGTACAGATAAAATTAATATTAAGAGATTCTGTTGTTGTTAATAGTTGCGATGTGTTTGCTGGCCGCTAGTTTGCGGCCGGTGTTGCCGATGGTTCCATTTAGATTGCTATTTGGCATGGCTGTAGTATGTGCTCGTGAAATCTTACCTGTGACATTACCAACCCCCTCCAACAGATATTGAACAGGCGGTAGAGACATTATTATTGAAGTAAAAGTATTAATACTACTACTAAATTACGATAATTTTTTAGGATCATTGACTCAACAACAAATGAAGAGCTCAAAGAAAAATACTTGAAGGCAGTGGAGAATGATGAGTCTAAGTGCTGCAGAGAGAAGAGGAAGCGGCAGTCGGGCGCCGGCCGCCGCGCCGAGCCCGCCAAGAAGAAAGACGAACCCAAAAAGACCGAATCTGAAAAGCCCCCCATGTTGAAATTCCCTTCTACTATACAGGTTGTTATTTTTTCATTAAGTTCTTGATTAGTAATATAAAGTATTCTATACAATGTTTTCACTATGTAATGCAACTAACGATTTTGTTTATACAAGTTGTTAAATCACTACTAGTATAATCCATGAGCAACATAGTAAAGAGTTAGGCGGTACGAAGTTTGCCGGGTCGACTATATATACCTATAAACCTTCCTCTTGAATCACTATATTGATTACAAAAAACCGCATCAAAATCCGTTAGATAGTTTTAAATATTTAAGCATAGATAGGGACAGACGTGGGAAGCAACTTTGTTTTATATTATGTATTGATATGAAATATTTCTTAACTGAACTAGGTTTTTTTTTTTGGAATAATTTATTTTAATGGTAAATTTTCAGGTTAAAAAGTTTGCATCAATTAACGCGAGTGAGACAGATGGTGTGAAAAAATATAACAAGCGGCCGGCGAGCCCCAAGGCCAAGATGAACTACATGGCGAAGCCCATCGCCATCGCGCCCTACGCCGCGCCGCGCGCGCCGCCGGCCAAGCGGATGAGGGTGCGTAGTGCGTAGTGCGTAGCGTTATTTAACATCTACTCTGCTATATCTACTGTCTAATATATATGAAAATAAATCGTGGTTTGTTAGTCTCGCTAAAACTCGAGAACGGCCGGTCCCTAGTTCCCTGGATTACTGCGAACATTTCATAACCAAAATAAGCTAAATCGGCCCGGCCGTTATCGAGTTTTAGCGAGACTAACAAACCGCGATAATTTTGAGTCGTTCTCGTAAATGGTACTAGGTTTATTTCTCTACGTCTATTACTTCAGAAATTATCAACTACCAAAAAGAAGAAGATTTTAGTTTAACCCACTTTTATTAAAAAATAAAGTCAATATTTAATTCTTTTGTTAGTTATTTATGTAGCCTACGAACTATTAATTTAGGTCTTGATCGAAGGCTAAGTAGGTAGGCTAACTAAATAACAAACAACATAATAATTAAATATTGACTAATTTTTTAAAAAATTGGGTTAAACTGAAATCTTAAATTAAGAACTATTAATTTAGGTCTTGATCGAAGGCTAAGTAGGTAGGCTAACTAAATAACAAACAACATAATAATTAAATATTGACTTAATTTTTTAAAAAATTGGGTTAAACTGAAATCTTAAATTAAAAGGTAAAAGTGAAGGGACTTTTTGGTAGTTGATAATTTCTGAAGTAATAGACGTAGAGAAATAAATCTAGTACCATTTTGGAGAACAACTCAAAAGCTAACAATAAAACCCAAAAAAAGTATCTGAATTTTTTTTTGTGATAACATTGAAAAACCGTAAAAAAATCCCACAAAAATTTTTTTGTTTTTTGTATCACCCTTTTTAAAAAAAAAAAGGAAAGCAATACTTGGTTATTTTGAAAGTAACTTAGGTAGCCTAACTACTTAGCCTTCGATTAAGACCTTAATGACGGTTCTGTGAGTCTTAGATCTTTATCTGTGAATTTAAAAGTAAGCGGGGTCGACTTTTGCAAAAAAAAAATTGAAAACATCATTACTGAGGGGGGGGGGGGGCTGCGACCCCCCATATGGGGTGTTTTCATCGATGAAATTGATCATAGAATACACCCTTAAAATATGAGTACCCTAAATTGAACATCATTTGTTATGCTCATTATTACATTAAATTACTTAAATGCTTACTTAATACTTTACTTTACATATACTAATTATTATGATTTTTTAGGGACCAATTCCAAATATGATTAGACAGGTTGGCCCAGTTGAAAAACGTACATTTATTGGCTTCACACCGCGGATGATTCGTCCGAATCCGCAAATATCTATTCCCTTCAGCATGATGGATCGTTCAACAAATGGTTACAACAACTATGTAACTGACAATTTAAACTTGTCAATTGAAAACTTAACACAGGTATTTATATTAACTAGGTAAGGTGGTGGCTTTTATTTACTTACTTTCAAGAAATGTCTTTAATGCTGTGTGTCTGATACAAATGATTTTGTTTACGGATTCGGTTTTTTATATTAAAAACATCAAGTTGACCCGGCGAACTTCGTACCGCCTAACCTATTACTATTTTGTGCATGTATTATATATAATTATAAACCTTCCTCTTGAATCAGTCTATGTATTACAAAAAACCGCATAAAAATCCGTAACGTAGTTTTAAAGATTTAAGCACACGTAGGGACAGACGCGGAAAGCAACTTTCTTTTATACAATGTATATTTCTTTTATATATCTCCAAGAATAACTACTTGTACTTACTAAGATCTACCTTTTAATTAAATCAATATATATAAAACTCTTCCGTTACTGACTGACTGACTGACTGACAGACAACGCAGAGCCGAAACTACTGGGCGTAGAAAGCTGAAATTTGGCACGTGGGTTCCTTGGGGAGTGTAGGTGAGCACTAAGAAGGGATTTCCTGAAATTCCCACGGGAACGGGAAAAAACAGGATTTTTGTGTTAATGAGAAATCTGCGCGGGAAAAACCGCGGGGCAGCCTCTAGTCAATATATATAAAACTCTTCCGTTACTGACTGACAGACAACGCAGAGCCGAAACTACTGGGCGTACAAAGCTGAAATTTGGTATGTAGGTTCCTTAGGAAGTTTAGGTGAGCACTAAGAAGGGATTTCCCGAAATTCCCACGGGAACGGGAAAAAACGCGATTTTTGTGTTTATGAGAAATCTACGCGGGAAAAACCGCGGGGCAGCCTCTAGTCTACTATAAATGAACGGCCTGGCCGATTTAGCTTATTTTGGTCTCAAAATGTTTGTAGTAGTCCAGGTATGTTTTGAAATGTGAGAAAATATCGAAAAATGGAGGGGAAGTAAAAACATCAATTAAATTCTTCCATATAAAATTTTACGGCGCGATACAAAGTTCGCCGGGACAGCTAGTAAAGTAATATTCTTACTGTAAAGTAAATGAAACACAAGTATATTGAAAGTAAATGTTTTCCGTAGGGTTTAGACATGGGCGCCGTGGCCGCCATGGCGGCCGGCGACGACCTCGTGTGCACGCCCGACTTCCCGTTGGAACATTTGGAACCATTATGCGAGGTAAGATATTACTGTTTAAAATTTTATTTTTATGCCTTATTGTATAGGTATTCTGTGGCCTTATACACTGCATACAAAACTGCATAATATGCAGTGCAAAAGACCACAGAGCATAGGGATACAGCTAGAGGCACTTTGCGGTAGAGTCGAAGCGAATAATGAAAGAGGTCGGAATGCTTTGCTAGATTTTACCATTATATCTATTACCGAAATATTTAAGTATGAAGGTATAAAAAACTCTGTATTACCATTTATTTTCTTTAGGTTAATGAGGATAACACCGATGATGATGTGGAATGTATTTCTCCGGCACCTCAAGCCACCATTACAAAATCTACGAATACCGGTACTTCAAAGCCACCGAATAAAAAACGAAAATTCAACGATGACAACATTATCCAAATGACAGAGAATGATGTGACCGTGAATGCATTAACTGGAGGTCTGAAGTTCCGGGTCGACCCGCAAACTCTCTCCTCCAACAAGATGTACCGCTTGCCAGACGGACGCATCTTTGCTATAAACCCCAACCCTAACATGCCGGGAGGGTACTCTGCAACAATAGTAGCTGTTACTGAAAATAATACAACAAACGTTTCAAAAGGAGCAACATATGCTGCTAAAGTAAGTGCAGTAACCTCACTGTCAAATAACAATCCCCCGCCCCTTTCTAAACTCAAGAGAATTAATCTAGTTGCCAAACCAGACCGGCGTCCAACGCCTGCCTCCCCCGTCGCAACCAAAAGTAAAGATGAAACATTGAAAAAATGCGACCTAAAGGTGCCAGTAGAGTGGTACCGGTTTAATTTAGTCGACGCCGTGGATGCCCTAGAGTATTCGTTGATGCGCTTAAAGAAATTAAAAAAGGATGCCACAACATCGTTTTTGCGCACTAGAACTGTACAGGAAACAAGATCTTTGCACAGCATACTTGATAGACTACTAAATACATCCGAGAGTAGATTTTCGGAAATAAGGCAAAATCTTAATAAAGGATTCAAACAATACCTGCGGCAGAAGCAGCGCAACTCTGGCTCGGTACTTGAGAGTGATGATGAAGGCGAGGACGACGATGATGATGTGGAAATTCTGCCGAATGATCATGACGATGATCCCATTTTTATTGATGAAAATTCTGTAGATTCTGTTAAAGAAACCACAGAAAATCAGGAGGTAGATCTTGTTAGCAGTGATCTGAATGATAGTGAAGAGAGAAACACAATAAGCTGTCAAAAAGACCCATTAGAAAAGTCCGATTCTAACAATCATGATCTTGATAAACCTAATAATAGAAATGATTCTATTGAAGACAACACTCTTAATGATGTTAGTGAACCTAAACAAAATAATCAGGATAAAGACGACACCGATAATGCAAACCAACCTAACAATTCAAGTAAAATGATTGAGGGAAAAGATGACTCATGCAATGACGTTAAAATGTCTGAAACTGTACGAGACACAAACAAAGAAAATAAATTATCTAGTGAAGAGGATAAAATTGAAAGTTCAAATGAAGAAAGCCAATCCGATAAAAAAAAATTGCATGACGATTCACCTTCTTGCAATGAAAAAAAGTCTGTTGAAGACGATTGCGAGCCGGAAAACAGTGACCTTCCGGACGCTGACGCTGATGGCAATGCAATAAAAGATGTTAGCGAATTTGAAGATGGTGAAAGCAAAACAGCTGATGATAAAATGGATAGTGCTAATGATGAATGCGAAACGGTCGGCGAAGGAAACACAGCCAACGAAAGTAAAATTACTGTCGACGAAAGTAATCTAGGCGAAGATGATAGTAAAACTGGTGATGTTGAAATGAGTGCTGATATAATTGATTCATTACTCAATGATGATGGCGATGTTCAAGATGCACAAAATGATGATAATAAAAGCATCGGATCAGAGGAATTTATAATTTAACACAATAACTACATTGAATTTTAACTAAAACTATATTTAGTTTAAGTGTAAGTCAAATTATGACCACATAACATTTTATTATTTTAAATTTTAGGTTTAAGTTATGTACTTGTCTGTAATATTTTATGTGAAATAAACATGACTGGTTTGTAAATGTGGCGAGTGTATCTGTGATGCGTATAGAGTATAGAGCGAACATTCGAAATTGTTTACCTGCTAAATTTACTTCCGATTTTTTACTAGGGTTGGTTGGATTTAAAGAAAAAACTATTAACCTTAAGAAATACTGAATTTGTCAAAAAAATCTTAGTAAAAAGTAATTTGACAAAATTTTGTATTTATGTATGATGGAAAATATTAAAATTATAGTTTCAAAGCAAATAAGCAGGTTTGATAGAATATTTTTAATAAATTGTATGCTAATCATAATACTTGTTGGCTTTTAATAAAGCAATATCACTGGTAATTTGTTCTTAATTTTAAAATAACTTATAATCTCAAATTCTTACACCAGAAACACTTCATAAAAAAAATATGAGCATCTGTAATAATGCCGATGACTCTTCATATTTCTGAACTTGTAAAATTATTATTATTGTTTCAAAAATTATGCATTCTTGTATTTTTGTTGAAACATTGTGTTGTTTTAGCAGCTGATTCTAAGTATTTGCCTTGGTATGTGATGTTTTAAGATTTTGCTTTACATTGTCAAGATTTCATGTCGCAAAACTATAATTAAAAGAACACGCATCAATATATAGTATAAAACAAAGTCGCTTCCCGCGTCTGTCCCTATGTATGCTTAAATCTTTAAAAACATGAAACGGATTTTGATGCGGTTTTTTTTAATGGGAAGAGTGATACAAAACGAAGGTTTATGTGTATAATACATGCCCAACATGGTAATAAGTTAGGCGTTACGAAGTTCGCCGGGTCGACTAGTTAATATATAAAAAAATACAGAGAAGAAAATATTCCATTTGTTATATTATTATTTGGCTTAATTTTTTATGAAAGAAGCGCAGGATTTAGTATAAATATATGTTGCCAAGTTACTTCCAATATTCCCACAAGGAACCTGCCAATATGGTAAAGCATTCCATTGATTGCCATTTTTTTCCGTTGTAGTAGGTTGTATCAGAATTAAACAGATTTATCACTTTAATTTATAATTTACTAATTGAACCGGCGAACTTCGTACCGCCGATCCTATAACTATATTGTGCATGAATTATACTTATAAGCCTTCCTCTTGAATCACTTTATCTATTAAAGAAAACTGCATCAAAATCCGTTGCATAGTTTTAAAGATATAAGCATACATAGGGACAGACGCGGGAAGCGACTTTGTTTTATACTATGTATTGATTGATTGTAGAGAGCCAAACAATCTACAAACAATGCATAAAAATAGAAGTCATTAAAACAACTCACTGCTCAAGGCGCTTAATTACTATAAAGCTTTAGTTAGAACTTTGTTTAGATATTAATGGCACTAGCTAGATGGTGAAAGTGATTATTTGTTTGCTATATAAATCTTGGTAGAAGATTTAAATTTTTGTTGTGTTTATGTGAGTCTAGTAAGTATACAAACTGGTAATATAAACAAATTTTATATTGATATTAGTTTATCATACGAACCGTTGTAATGTTATATCGATCCTCCTACATAGTTAATTATGTAAAGAAAACTGGAAATCTTTCACGATTTACTTTAAGAAAATAGTTTTCTTAGATATTAATAAAACTGTAAAATACAAGAGCCCTTGAGCTGACACATGTACCTAATTCAAAAAGATTGACTGTTGCGATTTAATTCGATGTTGTGCGATTGGTATGTTATTTCTTTTCTCATAGAATTGTTATTTTCAGTTACTTTTTATTCTTTACTACATTTAATAAACTTAATATTGTCTTAGATCCATAGTTTATTGATCCACACGGGGGACACGTCCTTTAAAAATATTGAATCTCTAGGTTCCAAGGCAATAATTTTTAAATAATTAAAACAAAAATTGTGGCAGAGGCTGTATTTTTATTGTTTTATCTTAATTAGTACAAACTCTGAATTAATTATAAAAATGCAAAACAATAATGTACTTACCTAATAAAATAACACAAACAGTCACTAGGTGAGATATAAATATGATTGGGTTCATAATTTAGCGAAAAGCACACAATATCACATTGACGTAATTGAAAACTTATAAACTAACGACTTGTTAATTATTATGCTAGTACGACGAAATTAAACCAATACATTTGTTCAGTATCTGAATTGACCTTTTCTGGAGCGTTCCTCGTGGTAGACGCGCATCGGGGAGTAGGTGCCGTTGGAGTTGCCGTTCGCGTTGAGACCTGAGTCAAAATAAACCGAAAGATAATTAATTAAAATAATTAGACAGTTGATTTATCAAGTACAGATGCCAGCACACCAAGATACCAACCTTAATGCAGGTATAGGAGGAAGTAGCATAAGTAGTATTCTGAGGTGGTAAGTATTCTTACGTTACGTAAATTATCTTGTAAGTATATACAACAAAATGTTAAGGTTTACGGTCTCGCTACTGTTTATAAGCTGTGTTTAATACCTTTCATCGTTCCATCCAGAGTGCTCGCTTTTTAATCAGAAAAAAATACTTATTATTTAATCAGTCTATCAATTTAAACATAACATAGGTAACCTATTCCTACTTGCTATAAACAGTGTTCCCGTTTTTTTTTACGAACGTACAAATTTCAATTTTTACATTTATATTATTCATTATTCGCAACTACTTCTTCGCTCCCACAGCTTTTCATACATTTACTACCAACAAGATGGCGTGAGCGGAGGGGGAGTGACCATCCATCTTCACGCCTTTATGGAAACTTTAGAGGTTTCAAACGTAGTAACGTATAGTCTGTAAAAGTAAAGTAAAAGTAAAAAATGATATATTCAATACAGGATACAAGATATCGCTTATTGAAAGTCAATGAGGGGTTTTAGTTTTTGACAGTTTTAATGGTTCTAGGAGAATGCTAATAGATGGCACTGTTTAGCCAATGTATGTAGGTGTAATGTCAAATTGATTGACCAGAGGCCCTATTACGGCCGCTTTTGCAATATTGCTTTTTGTCCTCTAGAGTGTCAAAGTCAATACAAAATAAGCGAAAAGAGTAAGCAAAGCAATATTGCAAATATGGCCGTAATAGGGCTTCTGACTGATTGAATTCATATAGAATTTGACATTTAACCTGATTGCTAGTGCCATCTTATGGCAGTCTGTGTAACTAAAAGTGACAGTTGGAAAACCGCTCATTAGACTAATCTAATTAATATTGATACCTTATTTCGTAAAGTATCCTATACTAGCGAGGCGAGGTAGTTCAGGGTCCAATTGGCTCAGGCAAACAAATGTTTGCCTTGCCTTACGACAATGGTCGCCTGGAGACGCCCCCAAACGAGCCCTCCTCTGTCAAATGATTCTACTCCCTTTCGCAATGTTTTTTTTTTGTGTAAATACCTTGCAGCAGCGCGTGCGGCGGCGGCGCGGCGGGCGCCCGGCAGCGCGGCGCCAGCACGAGGTGGTAGAGCGCGAGGTAGGCGGCGGTGCAGTGTGTGTGTGTGTGTGTGTGTGTGTGTGTGTGTGTGTGTAGGTACCTTGCAGCAGCGCGTGCGGCGGCGGCGCGGCGCCAGCACGAGGTGGTAGAGCGCGAGGTAGGCGGCGGTGCAGTGTGTGTGTGTGTGTAGGTACCTTGCAGCAGCGCGTGCGGCGGCGGCGCGGCGCCAGCACGAGGTGGTAGAGCGCGAGGTAGGCGGCGAAGCAGTGTGTGTGTGTGTGTGTAGGTACCTTGCAGCAGCGCGTGCGGCGGCGGCGCGGCGCCAGCACGAGGTGGTAGAGCGCGAGGTAGGCGGCGGTGCAGTGTGTGTGTGTGTGTGTGTGTGTGTGTGTGTGTGTGTAGGTACCTTGCAGCAGCGCGTGCGGCGGCGGCGCGGCGCCAGCACGAGGTGGTAGAGCGCGAGGTAGGCGGCGGTGCAGTGTGTGTGTGTGTGTAGGTACCTTGCAGCAGCGCGTGCGGCGGCGGCGCGGCGGGCGCCCGGCAGCGCGGCGCCAGCACGAGGTGGTAGAGCGCGAGGTAGGCGGTGGTGCAGTGTGTGTGTGTGTGTGTGTGTGTAGGTACCTTGCAGCAGCGCGTGCGGCGGCGGCGCGGCGCCAGCACGAGGTGGTAGAGCGCGAGGTAGGCGGCGGTGCAGTGTGTGTGTGTGTGTGTGTGTGTGTGTAGGTACCTTGCAGCAGCGCGTGCGGCGGCGGCGCGGCGGGCGCCCGGCAGCGCGGCGCCAGCACGAGGTGGTAGAGCGCGAGGTAGGCGGTGGTGCAGTGTGTGTGTGTGTGTGTGTGTAGGTACCTTGCAGCAGCGCGTGCGGCGGCGGCGCGGCGCCAGCACGAGGTGGTAGAGCGCGAGGTAGGCGGCGGTGCAGTGTGTGTGTGTGTGTGTGTGTGTGTGTAGGTACCTTGCAGCAGCGCGTGCGGCGGCGGCGCGGCGCCAGCACGAGGTGGTAGAGCGCGAGGTAGGCGGCGGTGCAGTGTGTGTGTGTGTGTGTGTGTGTGTGTGTGTGTGTGTGTGTGTGTGTGTAGGTACCTTGCAGCAGCGCGTGCGGCGGCGGCGCGGCGCCAGCACGAGGTGGTAGAGCGCGAGGTAGGCGGCGGTGCAGTGTGTGTGTGTGTGTGTGTGTAGGTACCTTGCAGCAGCGCGTGCGGCGGCGGCGCGGCGGGCGCCCGGCAGCGCGGCGCCAGCACGAGGTGGTAGAGCGCGAGGTAGGCGGCGGTGCAGTGTGTGTGTGTGTGTGTGTGTAGGTACCTTGCAGCAGCGCGTGCGGCGGCGGCGCGGCGCCAGCACGAGGTGGTAGAGCGTGAGGTAGGCGGCGGTGCAGTGTGTGTACGTACCTTGCAGCAGCTCGTGCGGTGGCGGCGCGGCGGGCGCCCGGCAGCGCGGCGCCAGCACGAGGTGGTAGAGCGCGAGGTAGGCGGCGGTGCAGTGTGTGTGTGTGTGTGTGTGTGTGTAGGTACCTTGCAGCAGCGCGTGCGGCGGCGGCGCGGCGGGCGCCCGGCAGCGCGGCGCCAGCACGAGGTGGTAGAGCGCGAGGTAGGCGGCGGTGCAGTGTGTGTGTGTGTAGGTACCTTGCAGCAGCGCGTGCGGCGGCGGCGCGGCGGGCGCCCGGCAGCGCGGCGCCAGCACGAGGTGGTAGAGCGCGAGGTAGGCGGCGGTGCAGTGTATGTGTGTGTGTGTAGGTACCTTGCAGCAGCTCGTGCGGCGGCGGCGCGGCGGGCGCCCGGCAGCGCGGCGCCAGCACGAGGTGGTAGAGTGCGAGGTAGGCGGCGGTGCAGTGTGTGTGTGTGTGTGTGTAGGTACCTTGCAGCAGCGCGTGCGGCGGCGGCGCGGCGCCAGCACGAGGTGGTAGAGCGCGAGGTAGGTGGCGGTGCAGTGTGTGTGTGTGTGTGTGTGTGTGTAGGTACCTTGCAGCAGCGCGTGCGGCAGCGGCGCGGCGCCAGCACGAGGTGGTAGAGCGCGAGGTAGGCGGCGGTGCAGTGTGTGTGTGTGTGTGTGTGTGTGTGTAGGTACCTTGCAGCAGCGCGTGCGGCGGCGGCGCGGCGCCAGCACGAGGTGGTAGAGCGCGAGGTAGGCGGCGGTGCAGTGTGTGTGTGTGTGTGTGTGTGTGTGTGTGTGTAGGTACCTTGCAGCAGCGCGTGCGGCGGCGGCGCGGCGGGCGCCCGGCAGCGCGGCGCCAGCACGAGGTGGTAGAGCGCGAGGTAGGCGGCGGTGCAGTGTGTGTGTGTGTGTGTGTGTGTGTGTGTAGGTACCTTGCAGCAGCGCGTGCGGCGGCGGCGCGGCGCCAGCACGAGGTGGTAGAGCGCGAGGTAGGCGGCGGTGCAGTGTGTGTGTGTGTGTGTGTGTGTGTGTAGGTACCTTGCAGCAGCGCGTGCGGCGGCGGCGCGGCGCCAGCACGAGGTGGTAGAGCGCGAGGTAGGCGGCGGTGCAGTGTGTGTGTGTGTGTGTGTGTGTGTGTGTGTGTAGGTACCTTGCAGCAGCGCGTGCGGCGGCGGCGCGGCGGGCGCCCGGCAGCGCGGCGCCAGCACGAGGTGGTAGAGCGCGAGGTAGGCGGCGGTGCAGTGTGTGTGTGTGTGTGTGTGTAGGTACCTTGCAGCAGCGCGTGCGGCGGCGGCACGGCGGGCGCCCGGCAGCGCGGCGCCAGCACGAGGTGGTAGAGCGCGAGGTAGGCGGCGGTGCAGTGTGTGTGTGTGTGTGTGTAGGTACCTTGCAGCAGCTCGTGCGGCGGCGGCGCGGCGGGCGCCCGGCAGCGCGGCGCCAGCACGAGGTGGTAGAGCGCGAGGTAGGCGGCGGTGCAGTGTGTGTGTGTGTGTGTGTGTGTGTGTGTGTAGGTACCTTGCAGCAGCGCGTGCGGCGGCGGCGCGGCGGGCGCCCGGCAGCGCGGCGCCAGCACGAGGTGGTAGAGCGCGAGGTAGGCGGCGGTGCAGTGTGTGTGTGTGTGTGTGTGTGTAGGTACCTTGCAGCAGCGCGTGCGGCGGCGGCGCGGCGGGCGCCCGGCAGCGCGGCGCCAGCACGAGGTGGTAGAGCGCGAGGTAGGCCGCGGCCGCCAGCAGCGCGGCCACGCCCAGCGCGCGGTGCAGCTCGCGACTCGCGCCCGCGCCCGGCGCCGCCGACACCAGCCCGCCCACCACCGCGCCAATGCAGCGACCTGTAGACGAACCCATGCCCCGTGTTCCAACTGTGTGAACTTGCTTCAACACATAGTATAAAATAAAGTTGCGTCTGTCCCTATGTACTAAAGCTTGTCACACATTGGGCAGACGCGATAAGATTTTATCTGCGTATACAAACTTTTTTATCTGAAGGTACCACACATTACGCAGACGCGGTAACATTACAAGATTATACATTCACTCGAAATCTCTCGGACTGAGCACTTGTTTTTTGTTAAAGAGTGTTTATAAAGCGTGTTACAATGAGTTCGCGTTTATTTTTTATTTTTTTGCCTTGTCAATACAGCTATTTTGTTTTGTTTGGTTATTGTTTTTTTTATATTTGGCCATTATGGGCAGGCGAAGGAACATAGCCCAAACAAACGTAATATTTTATTTGTAGGCTTGTTCGACTTTAATTTAATTTGTATGAATTGGTTTTCTTTTCTTTTTTTTGTAAATATGTAATGTAATATATTTAACTGTAAATATTAATTAAAGTAAAGCTGTAAATAAAATATGGTATTGTCGCGTAATATACTTGTATTACTAAACTACATACTAGGTATATACAATTTATACTACTCCAACCCTGCTTCCCTCTGCCTCACCGCACCGCAGATCCTACCTTTGCGCATGCATCCTGTATATAGCTGCAGTTAAAATTTTGTATCGGCAGATGTTATCTGCAGATCTTTCAATTTATATGTCACGGCTCAGATATCTTTTACATTATCTGCGTAGTGTGTGGTCGTCCGAGGATCGTCCATAGGATTACATAGAAATTGATGTTGAAAGATAATCTGCGCCGATACAGATTATCTTATCGTATCTGCCCTGTCTGTGACACACTTAATGCTTAAATCTTTAAAACTACGCAACGGATTTTGACACTTTTTTTTTAAATAAGTAGATAGGAAAGAAGAGAGGTTAAGAGGAAGGTTTATGGAAGGTGGTTAGATCCTCTCATCCATTATTTAAAAGCTGATCATCTTCAAACGGCAGATCAGGTCATGGTAACCTTAAAATATACTTTCAATATCATACATATAACATGGTACCAAATTTCAACTCGATCGGACATAAGGAAGCCTGTTAGATCCTCTCATCCATTATTCAAGAGCTGATCATCTTCAAACGGCTGATCAGGCAATGGTTACCTTACCATATACTTTCTATATCATAGATGTAACATGGTACCAAAGTTCAAATCGATCGGACATAAGGAAGCTAGTTAGATCCTCTCGTCCATTATTCAAGAACTGATCATCTTCAAACGGCAGATCAGGTCATGGTAACCTTAAAATATACTTTCAATATCATACATATAACATGGTACCAAAGGAGATTGACCATTCTGGACCAAATGCTGCCCACGCATGTGAATATTTTTTTTCTTCTTCACATGAAGAGATATATATATGAAAAATAAAAAATAAAAATTAAAACCACGGATTTATAATATATACGTAGTACCTTAAAACTTATTTTTTTGGTGATCTTACATTTGATATATAGTTTTTTATCGTTTATGTTAAATAATATTATTATTATCTTACCTATTCTACCTCCCGAGTCCGGTTCCGACCTCACTAGTCTCGTTCGAAGCAACTTTTTTTGTAGCAAGTTCTATATGAAAATGATAAATAAAGAGTGATTTGCCAGAATTTAGAGAAATCGAAAGTCTCTCTTGCTCATATTCAGATTTGGTATGTGCCTATCTCTTTCGCGCACGCTGGGTTTCGCTATACCTGCGTGCTTGCGCACGTGCCCTTTTGTTTGTATTGCAGTCTAACTTCGCTCTTGGAACCGTTGTGTTGTGTACTGTGCGCTTATCTATCTTATTTTTAAAACCTGTCATTACTTTTGGACTATCGTATCTGCATCACCTGTTGACCCGGCTCAAAGAGTAAAGTAATATATAGAGGACACGGCTATTCATTTGGACTACGCGATGTATCAACCACATCACAGAGTGTGTTTATTTTGTGATCGTTCTGTGGAACGAATCAGAAGACATACCTTAACTCGAGACCTTCAAAATGAGCATCAACATACATTTCAAAACATCATTCAAGCTCTACCACGTGAGGTAAATACCTACTTAACTATCTGTCTTGTCTTCGTTTGTGGGGGGGGGGGTCGCACCAATTGTAGGTGTTTATTTTGTGATCGTTCTGTGGAACGAATCAGAAGACATACCTTAACTCGAGACCTTCAAAATGAGCATCAACATACATTTCAAAACATCATTCAAGCTCTACCACGTGAGGTAAATACCTACTTAACTATCTGTCTTGTCTTCGTTTGTGGGGGGGGGGGGGTCGCACCAATTGTAGGTCGACGGCACTTTGCCCACTTGGGATCTTTTGTACCATCCCCTTATGGTTAAATAAATGTTTATCCTTAAATAAATGTTGATATTTTAAATGATACACCGTCTTTTATTTTTAAAATAAGCTGTTGGTTAGGATTTTTCGTCAATGTAAAATAGATTATTTTTCAATATTCCTTGGATAGATTCTTAAGCGCTTTAGGTTACAGACTACTGTTAGTCTAATGAACATTATGCACTATGATTCAATGCTGGGCAGCCTTGGTCCAGCGTCCATACAAAAATGGTCAATCTCCTTTCAACTCGATCGGACATAAGGAAGCCTGTTAGATCCTCTCATCCATTATTCAAGAGCTGATCATCTTCAAACGGCAGATCAGGTCATGGTTACCTTACTAAATACTTTCTATATCATAGATGTAACATGGTACCAAATTTCAACTAGATCGGACATAAGGAAGCTAGTTAGATCCTCTAATCCATTATTCAAGAGCTGATCATCTTCAAACGGCAGATCAGATCTTCATCAGCTCTACGATGCCACAGACAGATACACAGACAGACAGACCGACAGACAGATACACAGAATTTTTCGTTCGGGGGTTAAAAACACTAGTGCATACAGAGTAATATACAAAAGAACATTATTAAATTGAAGGTGCAGACAAATCTAATCTAATCTAATCTATCGTTTAAAGCGATTTCTTCCAGACAACCCACATAAGGTACCTACCTACTCAGGCGTTTTGAGTATAATATTTATCTACGGGAGACGTACTGCTCAATAATTATAGTCAAACACCAGTTTAACTTCAGCAGTTATTGTAAAACAGAGTCTTACCGAGTCCAAAATGCGCGATAACTGGCAGGGCCTGTCCGGTCGCAGTAAATTTCCTCGGGACGAGATGTCGGAAGTAGAGCATTGCCGTGGCCCAGACCAGGCTCGTCGTGAACACCTCCAGCGCCTGGCTCGCCGCCACCCAGGTGTAGTCAGTGCTGAATCCGAGACCTGACAGAGGCCATGACTTATGTAGTATTTAATTTAGTGAATTTTGCAATGTCTCAATAATAACTCGGGAAGCCTCAAAAATTTATAATAGGTACTTACTTAAGTATTACACTTAGAAAACAAAATTTTAAAATCTTTTGGGGTAGTCTAGGTAGGTAAACGAATGAAAAAATTTTCACTCACCAGTAAATCGAAGGCAATAGAAGGTGAAAGCGGCAATGAAGATATTGGAGTGACCGACGTAGTCGACGAGCGCCTCGGCCCACCAGAGCGCGGGCACGGCCGGCAGCGCGCCCGCCGCCGCCGCCAGGCCCGTCTGCGCGTCCGAGCCGCCCAGGTCCGCTACCATCCTGTACCACAGACAACGACGATGAAGACATTGGAGTGTCAGAGCGCGGGCACGGCGCCAGGCCCGTCTGCGCGTCCGAGCCGCCCAGGTCCGCTACCATCCTGTACCACAGACAACGACGATGAAGACATTGGAGTGTCAGAGCGCGGGCACGGCGCCAGGCCCGTCTGCGCGTCCGAGCCGCCCAGGTCCGCTACCATCCTGTACCACAGACAACGACGATGAAGACATTGGAGTGTCAGAGCGCGGGCACGGCGCCAGGCCCGTCTGCGCGTCCGAGCCGCCCAGGTCCGCTACCATCCTGTACCACAGACAACGACGATGAAGACATTGGAGTGTCAGAGCGCGGGCACGGCGCCAGGCCCGTCTGCGCGTCCGAGCCGCCCAGGTCCGCTACCATCCTGTACCACAGACAACGACGATGAAGACATTGGAGTGTCAGAGCGCGGGCACGGCGCCAGGCCCGTCTGCGCGTCCGAGCCGCCCAGGTCCGCTACCATCCTGTACCACAGACAACGACGATGAAGACATATTGGAGTGTCCGAGCGCGGTCACGACACTTACCAAGGTAAATACGAGTTGATAGCGCTCCACATGATGCCGAGCAGCGTGACGACGAGGAACATGGCCGCGGTCTCGGCGCCGTAGCGGCGGACCGTGTTCATGGGCAGCGCGAGCGCGCCCGTCGCCGTGTGCCACCACCACTCGGGCGTCGACAGCGGCATGTGGCTGCCCAAAACGGAACAAACATCAGATTACATAGGAACAAACATTGTCCAGCCACCCGGCCACAGTGTTTTGTAACACTGTGGCCCGGCTAATGATTAGTGTAGGTAGATCAAACAAAGATGAAAGGTCCGGTGTTCAGTGTGTCTTTTGCTATTCCTTAATAGCTAAGAAAATGTAACGCCTCCCCAGTTATCTCTCGATTATTACGAAGAGATTGATACCCATTATGAGAATAACATGTTAAAATGTGCATTGCTTTTCATTTGCGCCTTAAGTACCTACTAAACCAATGTGAATTAAATTTGGTTCAGAGATAAGTAATCTAAGCCTGAGAAAGGATACTTTCTATCCAAAATAAATTGCGATTTTGCGGAAAATGCGTGGACAAACCGGCGGGTAACTTAAGTATTCGGTGCCCGCGGGGTGTTTTTCAAATTCAATTATGGTAGGTAACACAACACACCTGTCCAAAACGAGGATCAGAGCACCGATCAGCATAAACACGGCGTGCATCACAAAAGGCACTAGGTAGGGACTGTCGGGTATTTCCTTAGCGGCCAGACCAGCTAACGGTGGAAAGATGACAAGGCCCAGGGTCCCAAAGGCCAGCTGGCGGCCCACGTCGCCGCGGCCGAGGGAAGTCTCTCTGGTTGCGATGACGCAGGCCGCGCCGAGCAGGGCTAGCGCTGCGGTAGGCCAGATGTCTGCCAGTATTCTGTAACAAATTGGTATATTGGTAACAGATCTTGGTCGTGCGGTAATGTTAGAGGTAAGTATTAAATTACCACCTCAATCATTAACACTCGGACGGGCAGCTGCGTTTAGTCAGAACGAAAGAGTTAAAAAGCCATGGTCGAACAATAGTAATCTCTAAATAAAGCTTTGTTTGTCTCTCTCTACTCTAAAGCAATTTTGTTCCCCTGTAAATATAGATACTTAAGGCGGTAACTCACGGTATGGCGCGAAATTCAAATTTGTTCACGTTTTTTAATTATTTTGGCGAAAGTATTCATTTTTAATAAAGTTTAAATGAATTCGCGTACGTAAAAACCTATTTCCCACATTGTGATATATATCGTTTTTGAAAGACTGAGTTACCGATTTTGTGTATATTCAAGGAACTTGTTTTTTGGCCTTTTACCCCTTAGACACAAAATCTGTAGGTCTGTCTTCCAAAAACGTTGTATTGCAATGTGGGAGATGGTTTTTTACATACGCGAATTCATTTAAACTTTATTAAAAATGTATACTTTCGCCAGAATAAATAAAAAACACGAAAAAATTTGAATTTCGCGCCATAGCGAGAGTTACCACCTTAAGTATACCTAAAGACTTTATTGCAATAAATTTACTTATTATAGATAACTAGAGGCTGCCCCGCGGTTTTTTCCGCGCAGATTTCTCATAAACACAAAATTCCCGTTTTTTCCCGTTCCCATGGGAATTTCGGGAAATCCCTTCTTAGTGCTCTCCTACACTCCCCAAGGAACCCACGTGCCAATTTTCAGCTTTCTACGCCCAGTAGTTTTGGCTCTGCGTTGTCTGTCAGTCAGTCAGTCAGTCAGTCAGTAACGGAAGAGTTTTATATATATTGACTAGAGGCTGCCCCGCGGTTTTTCCCGCGCAGATTTCTCATAAACACAAAGGTCCGATTTTTTCCTGTTCCCGTAGGAATTTCGGGAAATCCCTTCTTAGTGCTCACCTACACTCCCTAAGGAACCTACATGCAAAATTTCAGCCCGCTACGTTGTCTGTCAGTCAGTCAGTCAGTCAGTAACGGAAGAGTTTTATATATATTGACTATTTAAAATAATTAATTAAAATGTACTTAAATGGTAACAATGGGCGGCCTTATCGCTTAGTTAGAGCGATTCCATTAAGAAAAGCAGTGAGCAAGTTTGGGCAAATTGTCTATGTCTACCTGATAAAGAAGTAGGTCCAGAAGGTCTGTCCGGGGTCGCCGAGCACGAGGCGGCACTGCGCGTCGGCCAGCACGCCGTCCGGCTCGTCGTACGGGTCCAGCACCTGGCAGCGCACCGCCGCGCGGCACAAGGAGTTCTCTTCTCTTAGTTGCTTCAGCCGGTCGGCCGGGACCAGGCATTTTGATGGACCAGCTGTAATTGAAAAATGTTTTATGTAGGTATACGCTACAATCCTCATCTCAGTCGGCCATTAGGCCTCCCCTCAGATCGCCACAAAGACCGATTTTGTACGACTCATCAATCACCAAATCGTCTACTAAGTAGACTCTACTTCATTAAAAGTAATTCGTCAACCCATGTTAATCGTTCCATTGCAGGGCATGGATCTTTTTTTGGGTATTGAATGAGATTTGGACGGGCCACCACAAGGACTAAGTAGGCTATGGTATCTTAAGAATGTCGCAGCAGGAACCATTACATATCTTGCTGATATATTATGTATGTTTTAAGCATATTTGATACAAATAAACAAAATCCTTACAAGTCCGATAAGTGCACCAGTTGTATCCAGCGTCCGTGTGGTTCCCGCGTGCCTGCGGCGCGAGCAGCGCGAGCGGCAGGCGCAGGCGCGCCGCGTGCTGCATGTACACCAGGCACTGGCCGCGCGTGCACAGGTGCGGCGGGTTGATCTCGTAGTCCATGTCGTCCTCGCCTTCCTCGCCCGCTATTAGGGATTCGGCCTGAAGACAAAATTAGGTTAGGTCGAATGGAGGCGATTCGCCCAATATCTGATTATACTTATTGTGAGATTGATTTCCAATAAGTATGCTTCCTATTATTCCCTTCGAAAAATCTTTTTCTTAGTAAGAAATATGCTATTATTAAAATTTAAAAAAAATGCTAAGTACATATTAAGGTAGTTTAATATATATCTAATCCGCATGATTATTAAAAATGATAAAATCTCATTGAAACGGAAAATGAATGAATAAAGATCTCTTGCACAAAAAACACAAAGACAAGAATCATTAACATCAGTAAGTTGACAAAAGGCGACCTTATCGTTTTAAGCGATTTCTTCCAGGTTACCTGTTTTAAGGTAGTTACAACAGAGAATTCGCATTTTCCGTTGTAAAGGAAAATTGCGCTGGCGAAATCGCGAAGTGAATCTATTTTGTAGTTTTAGGTACGTACCTATGTACTATACCATTTAATAAAGTGCAGCTTCATCTAAGAACCTATTTATTTAATTTGAAATTCAAATTGCATAGTCATAGCACGATCATGGAAATTATGACTCACGGTTTCATTCAAGCTTTTGATTAGCGGGCTGAGCGTGGTCGTCGTAGTGGTAGTCGGGAACGGCATCGTGGCCCACGTCAGATTGGCGTCGGCGCATCCGTATTCACACGCCGTCACCGCCAACACTCCCGACTGCAAATTGCATCATTATAAGGTTTGTAAGTGGGTGAACAGTTGAACCATACTGATAACCATAATGACCTATTAGTTATACCTACTTAACGAAATATGTTTTTTCGCTATTGTGTAGTGAGTGATATCATAATTTCACACATTTATGTTAAGCTTAGTGGCGCGAAACGTAAGCAAAATCAGGCTCCGACTCAGCATTTTGGGTCCGTCCAATCGGATCGCAAAATTGCAAGCAAAAAGTCCTATCGAATCACACGATCCGTTTGGACTGCATTTTAATTTATAAGAATGAAATGCAATCGGATCATAATTTTAATAGCTATACTTAAGTTAAAACATAGTTTTTTTTTTCAATAAAATTCAAAACTTTTAAAGAAATTGAAACTTGTAAAGGCTGTTACAACTGCCCCGAACTAGCGAATTTGTTCACACGAAGCACCTACACTGCCACACGGGGTCACGCTGATAAATTAAGCACAACAAAGTCCAAAACTAACGTAGGCCGTAACTTTTTGTCAAATCGAGTTGTGAAAGAGTGGAACAAACTGCCTTCTGACCTTATTAATGCAGAATCTGTTAATCAGTTTAAAAATAAATTAGATATCTATCTTATAACAAAAAATAAGAAATAAAGTAAAAAGACACTCAAGATTTGAACACATCAGCTATAAAGCTGCCTGTTTAAAATATAATAATAATAATAATAAATTAAAATATATAAGTACTTAATAGCTTAAGTATTTTTAAAAATAAAATGCAAAACTTTTTATCATGTTAAATCTTAATTATTTATAAAATTTATAATATATTGCAAACATGCCAAAAACAGTTTTTTTATGTAAAAACTTTTTATTAAGTAAGTAATGTTAAATCTTAATTATATAAAAAGATATTAAGAAATAATCGTTATTTTCCGACCAAGGCCGAAAAGTCATAGTTAGATAGAAATTTCAAAGCAAAGATATCATTTTGTTATGAGACCGTGGTTGCAAACCTTGAATCTTTCAGGCACTGCCAACACGATTTACGATTAGGTAAGTATACGATTTATTTAGCTTGCTAAGTTACTTATTTTACTTTTACTTAAGTAGTTACGGCATGTTACGGTTACGACCTAAATAATAAGACTAATATTATTTGAAGGACAATTTAAACGTATTCTCAGTAAAGTTCTAGATCGCGAGTGCGGTGACAAAAAGCCGGAATGCCAGCACGCAGCACGCAGCACGCATGCATGACTCTGGATCGCGGTACTGTTGCTATTCGTGGGAAAAGCAATTAGAGGTCCATATTATGTGTCTGACTACTGCACGGACTGTTAATAAGAAAAGATTTGTACGCAAGTTTACATTATTCAATTTATAGAGAGCTTAAATCTACCATAGACTTAAGAAGCACTCTGATTTATATAAAAATCAACTGTGTCGTGGTTTGATTGTCTCGCTAAAACTCGATGATCGTTGGCCAATTTAGTTGATTTTGGTTTTAAAATGTTTGTCGTATAGTCCGGAAGGTATAAAAGTTGAGAAAAGATGGAAAAATTGCGAGGAAGATAATAAAAACAACAATTTTATTTTTCCATATAAAATGGTAAGGCGAGACGTAGGGAGAGCCGAACAACAAGTACAATTAATAAAAACCTAGACTTTCCGAGCCATGATAAAATAATTTATTTGCTCGATTTCCCAACTAAAAAAGTTACGTAGGTCTACCTATTTACAAACTTAGGAAATAAGATATAGGTAGATGAGTGAGTATACATACTTTCTCTCCTTCCCATCTCTTGCAGCGCATCCCCTCGGTGCAGACTTCCTGCATCACGTAGGCGCCATCCTCGTCGCACATGAACAGCACTTGCGGCCGCCGCGCCTCGAAACAAACAATTTATTTTATTTGTTCGCATCGCGATGAAATATTTATTAGCTCCGGAGACAGCAGTAGACGAAATAAATTATTCATGTAGTCGCAATAGCAGGCACTTAGTTGTATCAATTATAAGGCGGTTTGTTTTTACGCGATTCACTAAAGTGGTATCCTGTCCTGCCTACCTGTGCTATTTATCCCAACGAAAATCAAACTCAGGAGAGAGCTAAGTACCTAGTTTGTAAAGCCAACTAAGTTATCAAGTTATCCATAATTTATCAGTCACAGTCATTTTTAAATACAAAGACGCTAGGCTAAAACATATACTTACTTACTAGCAAGACTTGCAGAGATTTTTCTCTTCAATAACTTCAATACCTAGGTAATGTAGCTTTACCTCATGTCTTTCAGTGTATGGAACGGCCAACAGCAGCAAATAGAAGACCGCGCTCAGAATAAGACATAGCGCCGTCAAATATCTTAAAAGTTTTCCAGAACCGCTTTGTCCCATGCCGGTCGATCCGCGGCCCACAGACAATCTGTATAGGTAATTAAAACAAATTTCGACTTAGCTATTGATTTTCATTTATTTAAATTAGTGTTTGCTAGAATTTCCGTCTCTACCTACAACCGTAGTATGCAAGGGTGGCATCAGTGGGTATTGAAAAGTACAGGCCTATCTCCACTGGTCAGTTCTGAAAACTGTATTACGAAACGGACCTTTAATCATCTATAAGTATTAGTAACCTAGTAGATTACTAAGGTTACTTATTCGCAAAATTATTGTAAGTATAGTTGTAGCAGGTGTATGTTACGATAGCTAAATATGTATAAAATATTTAATAACATTGTTTCCAATTCAACAACAACATAATTTCTAATTTTAGATGTTCTTGAATGAACTCACTTATCAAGCAGAGGTCCCAAGATCGCGGGGCCGAGCAGCGCGACGCAGGGTGCCACGGCCGATATCAGCCGCGCCTCGCCGCGGTCCAGGCCCACCGACAGCATGTGCAGCGGGAGGAAAGGGAAGATGCAGCCCACACCTACGTTATTGACACTATTAATTTAATAAAATAATGAAATAACTTAATTTACTAACTCCTGGATGTTTTCTTTAATTTAAAACTTGGTTTCGTTCGTAACTTTACACGTTACACGTAAGCGTTAAATGTATAGATAGACCCTACCTCTAAGTAAATATATAGGTAAGTATGTTGTTTTTGAGAAAGAGATATGTAGAGTTGTAGAGAGTGAGAGGAGGAGAAGAAGAGAGTAAACTGTTTTTATAACACATGAGTTCTTATCTATTATCTTCCACGAGTCTTCCACATAATATTGCACATCAGCCGCTTATGTTCTAATTTAACTATTGCTGTCGCGAGCCGTAGAAGCGCGACTCGCGTCTTGCTTATGAGCGGTCTAAATAACGCAATTATAATTAGAATGTGTTTATTTTTAGTGCAGTTTCTAGTTCATGTATTCCATCATCGTCCTAAATACTTCCATGATTCGCAATAAAGGACGCTATAATCAAGCAGGGGGCATTTTTCAAAATCGAAGTTGAAGTGAAGATAAATGATGCGATAGTAAGTGTCCAAGCAGAAATCATCCAAGAGGTGAATTGATCTTGAAGCCATCTCACACACAATGATTGCGAAGCTACGTCCTTAAAAGGAAGGTTGGTATCTGAATCGTCACATTATTTACACGAGCTCAACCGTCTCGTCCGGACTTCTTTTTTGTGAAAACACGACTACCGAACATGGTAGTGACGTGCATCGGCAATCCGCATACGTGATTTACAGACTTTTTAGATGGTGATAGAATTAACTGTAATTTAATTAATAAAGCCCATAGCATCACAACATCCGCCACAACAGAAAAGGATAATTCATAAATTATATATAAAATTGTATGTACTTGCCTACCTATTAATAAAGTATTGTAATATAATAATTGCTTTGCGTAAGTAAGATATTTATTTTTACACAACTCTCATTAAGAATACTTAATTTTTTTACTTATCCATACTATAATATTATAAATGCGAAAGTAACTCTGTCTGTCTGTCTGTCCTGTTTCCTGAGAAAACTACTGAACCGATTTGGATGAAATTTGGTATATGGATAGTCTAGAGCCTGAGAAAGGACATATGCTACTTTTTTTCGCGAAATTCCCACGGGAATATTGGGAATTTTATGTTTCAAGGGAAAGTGCACTGGCGAAGCCGCGGGGGCACACTATAATCTATACAATGTATAGTCTAGACTAGAGCCTGAGAAAGGAGATAAGCTACTTTTTATCCCGGAATTCCCACGGGAATATTGGGAATGGGGCACACTATAATCTATATATATGAAAGAAAGTAGTGTTCATAACACTATTTATAAGTCAAGAACGGCTGAAAATATTTTAAACTATATTGAACTAGCTGTCCCGGCTTACTTCGTTACGCCATAGAATTAAGATACTACAAAGACTTGGCTCTATAGACTATGTTCTTTTGACTGCCCAGAATGGGCGAATAAAAAAAAACAACAACAAACCACCTGTCAAAATATGTAAACAACGGAAAAAATATTGCACCTTGGGTTACATTATTTGAGTTTAAGTAAGGATCCCTATTTTTTTTGAGAATCTAATATAGCCTATGACACTCGGGGATAGTGTTGTTTCCTATTAGTGAAAGAATTTTTCAAATCGGTTCAGTATTTCCGGAGCCTATTCGTTACAAACAAACAAACAAATCTTTCCTCTTTATAATATTGGTATAGATAAACGTGATTAAAGTATTCGGGCGTCGGACCTTCACATTCCCTAGCTTGCAAGTACAGATACAGCGCTTAAACTGCCCTCGCATCTGTGATTGTGGCTTACAAACCTTCCCGAGCTGCCATGTTCTATAATAGCGCTGAGACGTTTGCGAGTTAGTGACCTAAAAACATTCCCCAGCTTTCAAGTACAGATATACCTAATAGCGCTTAGACTGCCCGCGAGTTAGTGATTGTGGCTTACAAACATTCCCGAGCTGCCAAGTACTATGATAGCGCTCAGACGTTTGCGAGTTAATAACTTCAGACCATTCCCCAGCTATCAAGTACAGATATAGCACTTATAGAGTGCCCGCGATTTAGTGATTGTGGCTTACAAACATTCCCGAGCTAAGTACTATGATAGCGTTCGGACTACTCGCGAGTTAGTGCGCGAGTAGTCCGAACGCGAGTTAGTGCGCGAGTAGTCCGAACGCGAGTTAGTGCGCGAGTGAGTGCGCCTTACAAAAATTTGCCAGTTTACAAGTACTATGATGGAGCTCAGACTGCTAGCGTGTTATTGCGCGCCCCTTACAAACATTACCTACTCGAAGTATGTATGTGCAGTCACGGACTAGGAGGCCGTAACAGATTAGTCTATGGTTTCGTCAGCCCTAGACTGTATTACCAAAGAACATGAGCTATTTTGCAATACAGAAATATCGGAAGTGTTACGCCGATCGTGTCCGCCACTGTACTATGATCATCATCAGCCTGTAAGAGCCCACTGCTGGACACACTCTTCTCTAGCATGCCATGCACCACGGTCCTGCACCAGTTTGATCCACTGTCTAACGGCGACCTGTATTATGATAGCGCTCAGACTATTCGCATTGGGATTATACCTTATTATTGGTGCGTTCAAACTAAAGATATAGAAAGAAAAAAAAATTAAGTGATTCGTGTCCAAAGTGTGCGTTAATGTAGTAAGTAATAAATGAGCAAACTTAAGATTTTATTAATTCAATAATCTATATTCCATACTAATATATTTTATGCGCAGACGAAGTCGCGGGCACCAGCTAGTTGATAATAAGAAACTAACGCCCATTATGATTCAGTGTACATACCTTTATTAATAAGAAATGTATTACAACGAAAAATGTAGTGCATTTGCCTGGATGAAATCGCTTTAAGCGATAAGGTCGCCTATTTCTACTACATTTCATATTCTTACACGCTTAGTGGCACAGTATAATAAAAAGAACATACAGTGTGCTCACTCCCTGCCTCCCTCAGCAAGTGCAGCTCCCCTGCTTTCGGTTACCTCTGGGTTACCGCTCAGTACAAATAAAGCAGCGTCGCAAACATCTCACTTACATGATATGACGCTTGCACCTACACGAGTTTTTGCTGTGCGCGAAGCAAGTGTCCGAGGTGTGCTAGCGTAGTGCGGGATCAAGTTACCTGACAGGAAGCAGAAGAGAACGCATTTCAGCGTAATAAGGTTCTTGTTTACTATCTCCTTCATCTTGACAAAGATTTGATCGATCTTGGATCTTGGTGGAATTTATCCAAGACTGAGTAAAAACATCTTGCTTTACAAGTAATCTGGAACAATAAAAAAATTGTTTAATGCAAACTTCAGGATTGGGTAGGCTCTAAAATATACATGTATTACATATAATAGGTAATATGAGGTATTATAATTAATTCTACATAAACCTCTATTACTTAACGCTTACTTACTTCATTAAATGCTTCCCTTGACATCTTAAAATAATATTAATTTTGCTGTTTTTATCATCTTACATAAGTAAGTACTTACTTACAGAGTAAGTAGGTTCCTTGCTAAACAAATAAGATTTGTGACCTATTAAAATTCAAATATATTAAATACTTATTGCTTATTGTGTTTTACGAGCTAATAAAACGTAAGTACTTAATCGAAATTGCAATATCGTTAAAGTACGTGTCGTTAATAGAGGCCATGGCCATTTTTTATTCACGCCTACATGCTACAAAGTCTGTCTCTTCCATCTAGAATACGCCATATGCTGGCTCGCAGAGCTGCTGACACCTATTACATATAATATGATCTCATACCAAACATGGTAACACAACCAAATGTAAGACCCAGAGTCAGTACACATCAAAACCACGTCACAGAGAATATTTTACTTAACCAGACCACGTGAACAACTCACTAGTAAAAAAGTCGTTTAGAAGCTGGTGGACCCACAATCGCAACATGCGGGATACAAGAACCAATCATCAATTATAAATTCGATAAGCCAGTTTATGTTTGTAGTTAGAAAGTTTTACAATCAAAAAAGTACCTTAGCTAGCTGGTTATTAGACAGATGCATCAACAAAAATAAACCATTTTGTTAATTTACGATATATCTGGCTGGATAAGTTTGTATTTTTTGTTACCTTTATCACTATTTTATTAATTTATTATTATTTTAATGTAGGTATGTAAATACTTAAGTACTTACGAGGGCTTTTACTGCGATACTAGGCCCAACCTCAAAAAAAAAAAAACTTCTAAAACAAACTTAGCTGAAATCAAAAACTTGAGATAATGATACACTATATAATAATATACTTATACTACATAAAATAATATATTTCCTTACGGAAACATTAATTTAAATCCCATAAATAAGTTTGTCAAAAATAGCATCAAAAGGCCAATTATATCAAAAATAGACCAAACTGAGTCTCTACTATTATAAAATCCTCGGTCATTGGTTAGCTCAATATTAGTATGTTTCCTTCCATTCTGTCTGAGACGGTGAATATTTTTGAAAAAGAAAGAATTACGAAGTTAGTACTTACTTAGCTAGCTAAGTTGATAAAATTACATTATACTACCCTGTAGCCTTAAGTAATAAATCACTGCAACCAATAGTAGCTATACTTAGGTACCTACCTACCTACCCTAATTCAGGGGCAATGGCAATGCAACGTGTAGAGAGCATATTAAAGTAACTATGGAAACTTGAAAATAAACAAACGCAAAGCTGCAGTTGCACAAGTCGTTAAATGACCCAAAGAGTATTATTGTTCGAAGGACCCAAGCGATACGTAAGAGTCGTACGGTACGACCACTAGCGTCGTTTTATGTACGCCAGCTAAGGAATTCTATAGAGCAGTGGTAGTATAGTAATTTCTGGAAAAGCTATAAAAAAAATAAAAAAAAATCTTTATTTCAGACATAGTCCAGTCCATGAATATTACCTGTTAGTGGCAGTAAAAATTAATAAAGTACACTCAGTAATGCTAGGTTTTCCCTACATAATACTGTCCTAAATACGGAAGTAGAAAAAACTGTCTTATCATTTCACTACTTACAAAAAGGTTTGGTCTAACTAGATCGTCTATTTTTGTTTTATTTCTTTCAGCCTGGAATCTGAAGTAAGACAAGTCCAGATAAATGGTGCATTTAAAACAAAATGCATATCCTAAACTTATAAGGTAGACTGCAGAACTATTTAATAAAATCTTATTATTGTTTAAACTCATGGGCAGTTGCGTGTTTGTCTTAATTTTACTGTCGGTGCAGCTGTGGGGCGGGGCAGGGACGGACACGCATGGCTTAGCAGCACCAGCACAGGCAGCCGCGTCACCACTCACCACGTGTTAGATGTAGTCGTTGGACTACAAAAAAATTAAAGCAAAAATAAGCCTGTGATGTCATCTACGTGTTTGACTCGAAGGACCTACATAGCCAATTATTATATTACACATACTTACATTTAGAATTTGAACATTGGGGATTTAAATTGACTGAAAGAATCGGCTTCTTCCCCATTCGCCTGAAAATATTCGCCCGAAATATTAAATTTACCCATTCGCCCGTATTTTAATAAAAAGTGCTCCCCATTCGCCTGAATTTATTTCATGAATAAATAGCACCGTTACAGGTCACAAAAACAACGATTATACACGTAGGCAACAGATGCTTCAAATTCTTTATAACTTCCAAGATTATGTTCCTAGTTTAGGGCTTATAATTTAATTTTTAATTTTATTAAACGCGTAAATACTTTAAGCGTAATTTTCGCCGTATGTTTGACAACCTAAATCTTTATCTTATTGTCATCTAAAAATATAACATATTGCTGATTATGTTACATTAAAAATAACGGATTATTATTATTATTACGTACCTACATTATCCCTCGAGGTTTGTGTCCTCAGTATAAATTGAAACTAGAATACCAATTGAGATAAAAAAGCGTCAAGTAGACACCATTGACAAATGGTAAACTAAGTATGTACTTTACCTAACATGAGCAGCAAATACCACGCACCGAAAAAGTAGCTATCGTTGACACAAACTGGCGCTGTATCAATCAATACATAGTTAAAACAAAGTCGCTTCTCGCGTTTGTCCCTATGTATGCTTTTATCTTTAAAAGTATGCAACGGATTTTGATGCGGTTTTTTTTAATAGGTAGGGTGACTCCAGAGGAAGGTTTATAAGTATACATGCACAAGATAGTAAAAGTTTAGGCGGTACGAAGTTCGCCGGGTCGACTAGTAAAAATATAAAGAAAAAATTAAGGCCCCTGACCTCATCATCGCTGAAAATACTTAAAAACATCGAATACACTGGTTACATTGAACTTCAGACAGATCATGAGCGGAATTTGATTATGTAAAACTAATACCATGTCTTACTGCAGATAACTAATGATTGCAATGTCTATGAAATAATCTCAATAATACTTTATTTTTAAAAAACGAATTGACTGTTTATTCTGTTCTTAATACTCTTTGTTTCATAAGATACGATCAGGCGAATGGGGAACACTTTTTATTAAAATTCGGGCGAATGGGTAAATTTAATATTTCGGGCGAATATTTTCAGGCGAATGGGGAAGAAGCCAAAGAATCAAAATACAATTTCTGAATTTTAATTATACATAACAATATACAAAGCAAACAAGCAATATTTCCGAAGTATCATATAAGTGTAGAATTTTGTATTTGCTCCCTGATATCTCTTCTTACAAACTTTGTTAATACACGCTCATTTAAAAGAGAAATCGATAAAAGTAGAGGTGCGGTGCGTTCGCCAGGGGAAAATAGAACGACAACATTTATTCTCCTTAGGTTGGCGATTAATTTCCTTTGGTAACTATTAGAAATGTATGTAGGTATGCGTACTTAGTTATAATATACTTATTATGCTAATTATTATTATTATTTAATTTGTCTCCTTATACAAACATTTCATATGGGTTGCCTGGAAGAAATCGTTTGTAGCGATAAGTCCGCCCATTGCATGCAAATTTAATTATGTGTACCATTAATTGTTTATGTAATGTTCTTTTGTGGGCAATAAAGTGTTTTTTAACTTTTAACTTTAACTTTAAGGTTCTTAGATATTTTTTTAATATTCCCTGCTTCTAAATCTCATGATGGTCTAAAAACTCTACAGTAGATAAGTACCCTTGACCGGTCTCATAATTGTGAAGAAAACCGGTCTATAGGTTCGAGAAGCAGAGCAATGCGATGCGACCCTGGGGAGTAGAATCGTATCGGGAGTGTGCCGATGCCGTCACCGCTATAATTGGAGGCCCGTCGTCGTCGCGACCTGCGTGACCACGCCACGCCACGACATTTTGCTTCGAATCATCATCGAATCTATTACATAATCACAAAAATTACCTACACATTTAATAGTAAGTAGTTATTTTCAGATATTTCTATGTTGATTAACATTGAAACGATTAGTTAGCGTTTTTTTTTCAATAAACTCTTACATAGATACTTAATTAAATAATAAAAATACACGGGTGTATGTTTTTTAAGTAAAACATTGTATTATAAAATTAATGTAACTGAATAAATCAAAATATTGTTAATTGACTAGACAGTCTTTTGTTTCATTCAGTTACATTTACAGGCAGGTCAATAAATTACCTACATTTTATGCTCGTTCTCAACGGGCATCTTATTTTGTGACGACTATAATAACGTATAGGTACACCCAATGTATACTGTGATTGATAAGTACCTCAACCAACGTAATGAATCGAGTCCCGATAACCTTTGCATTTGCAGAGAAAAATTGTTTATCAACTCAATGCTTGTCTTTTTAAGTGAAATAGTGAAGGAATTTATTCAATTGGCAAATTAACACGCAACACGGATACTTAGCAATTTATTTATAAACTCTACATTCTACATTGTAGCTGCGCACCGCTGAAACAGCTGACACACCGAGCAGGCTTTTGAAATTTTTTAATTGAAATTTAAACTAAAATAATTTTAGAAAGTATTAATGTTACCTAACTATCAGTAAGATAAGAGTAAATACTAACTCTCCAACCAAACCCTTAGCCTCAACCCTCTTACCTACTCATAACACGCAATAGTATTACAAACCCTATTTTCCGAACCTCTATATATTTTTTAAATATTAAATATTTTTAATAATTAATATTTTTTACTTCAAGCAGATGGTAAGAAACATGGCAAACAGACACAAAACGTTTGAGACTGAATGTATAAAGATAGGTTGACTGACGTTAGCCTCGTGATGGAAATCATCTACCAGAATACATCTACATACCCATAATAACACTTGCGGTATAAAAGCCAAAGGGGGAATTTTAAAACGTTAGTTTGAGATGCATAGACTCTTATGAGTTTGAAATGCTCTTTGATTGTGATGAATTCAGGACTTTTTCCTGCTTAGGGTTGTTAACAGTGACCACTTTTATTAAAAGCTTTTTATTTTATTGCAATGTATGTATGTTTGTTTGTATGTATAAATGTTGTTCTGCTGAAATCTTGCGATTCAATTTTGACAGCTAAACTAGCGCCACCCGCGAAATAAATTAATATCTCTTCTAAACTAAGGCAAATATCAAAAATGCGAAACAGTATTTCACTAGATAATGTAGCCTAGTATGTTTAGGGCACTGTTGTATAGCATTTAGGTTAAAGACCAAACGTATAACGTGTTGCTAAAAACGGCCGCTTTTGGCAACAATCTGTAGCTTTCTTTGGTCAATGATTGCACAATGTAAAAGTCGGAGTCGGAGCAAAGCGTACCAAATTAATTAAAACTCCCTAGGCCAGCTCGCAAAATTGAGGTGCGTAACATGGGCGATAATAAAAATGATCGTCTGTCACGCTACCACCAACTGGGGCAGTCGTGTATTATTTTTTTCACCACGTTTCACCTGCCAGCACCAAATAACAGCTCTATAAAGAAAGCATGAATATTTTGGTATTATAGGAATGCTTGATTCGTGACTTTAGGAAAGGAAACGCGTTAGGTTAGAAAAACGCCGTTGTATCAGATCGAGATACTTTGTGGCCCTTTGTTTACCTTACATGGCAAGACAAGATTAAGCACCGTATAGTCTGCAGAGTTCATATTACCTATCGGTACACTGTAACTGCATCCGAGAAATTCATAACGTACGGTATGAGTACGACGGATGTCAGCAGATTTTGTACAAAGCGCGCTTTCACGCACCAAGAAAGCGGTCGATAAAATGTCAGGTTGGCCTTATCGTGTCGTGACCTACCTACGGAGCGGCAGCTATAAACTTTGTGTATCAACAAAGCCAATGAAATGACATTAATAGGATAAAAATGGGATAAAATAAACCTTTCTCGTCACGTTTGTAGCTCAAACAGTTGAGCACCTCAATGTTCTGTGGGCGAGCAAACACTTGCCGTCTCACTACGAAAACAGAACAAACTTGAAGGACCATTCGTCTGCCTCTGCTACCTAGTCTTTTTGTCTTCCGTCAGTCTTTTACAAAAAATGTATAGGTAAGTATCTAAGTATTAAGTCACAAGAAAGAAAGAGGATATATGTACATATTGCATGGACAGACAGTCACTTACTTACAGGTGTGTTGTAGTGTGGTTAAGTTACCTTAAAATCTTTATCCGTTTTTCATACCAAAATCAAAAAGTAATCATTTTTATCGTTAAATTAATCAAAAGTAAAACCGTCAAAAAACTTTTTTTGTTTTTATTAGCTCACCGACGGAAGTCGTTCGCCGATCCGAGACGCAATACGGCGAGACAACAAGACTCATGTAGAGATTGTAGAAACTATGCAACGTGGTGTTTGGATTGTAAACGGCCTTGCTTTGGTCTACCAGACAGAGTATGGCGTATGGCAAATAAGACAGGATAAATGTCTCTCAGCCATAAAGTATAACAATTTGGCATTAATAGTCGACAGGGGCGTCGCTAGGAATAAAGATCCGTGCAGCATTAAACCTACTTTGCACATTGTTTTAGCTTCAGCCCTTTAGATAATTATCAAGATGACAAGAGTTTTTTATTTACTTATGCTTTAGGATAAATCAATTGTGAATAATGTCAACGTTATCAATAATATCAAATTCAACTCCGACCATAGGCCAGTACGCGTTACATTATTATTGAATATGAAAATCTATCGTCAGAAAATTTATAAATCAAGAATTAAACAGTTAAATAAAAGCACCCTACTAGCAAACAAAGAACAGTTTCAGATTGAATTGAAAAACAATTTCGATATTCTCAAACAGACAAAATTAGGAAACGTAGAAGAACAATTTACTATTATTCAGAACTGTATTAAAACTGCCAGCAATAGAATTAAACAAACAAGGAATAAATTCAAGAAGCTTTCATCGGAAACATTACAGCTAATAGAAGAAAGGCAGAAGCACCGAAACGAAATAAATACAGATACATATAGAAAATTGGATAGAACAGTTAAAAGGTTTATTAGAAGAGATATAAGAAAATATAATACAAAACTTGTTGAAACAGCATTAATTTACAATAGATCACTAAAAATTGCTAAAAAGGGAATCAATAACAATAAATCTTGGATTACTCATTTAAAAGACAAAAATGGACAGAAGCATGGAGACAGAGATAATATAATGAAAATTTGTACGGAATACTATCAAGAGCTTTATACATCACCCAAAACTAGTACCGCTAACAACGAGGTCCAACCTCTTTCAGAGTTCTGTTGTCCTGCAGACATCCCACCAATTACCGGTTACGAAGTTCATTGCGCGCTACTTTCAATGAAATACAACAAAAGCCCGGGTCATGACGGCATCTCGACAGAAGCATTAAAACTGGGCGAGCCCATTTTACTCCCCCACGTTACCAACCTGTTTAACACCATCTTGCAGACGGGGCTGTTTCCTGAGTACCTGTGTCACTCTGAAATCGTTCTCCTGTACAAAAAAGGCGAAAGAGCGGACATCGGCAACTACCGCCCAATCAGTCTAACCTCCCACCTATATAAGACTTTCATCAAGGTGATTGAGCGCCGATTGTCTGCGCTTCTTGACCAAGAACAACCTCCAGAACAGGCGGGCTTCCGTTCAGGGATGTCTACCACTGACCACCTGCACACCCTAAATCAAATAATAGAAAAATACCAAGAATTCAACCTCCCATTATATATAGCATTTATCGATTATTCAAAGGCCTTTGACAGCATTAAACACGAATCCATATTTCAGTCACTAAAAAACCAAAAGATTAACCAGTTCTACATAAATCTACTAAACATTATTTATAAAAATAGTTCTGCAGCAATTAAACTACAAACATCCGGACCATCTTTTCCAATTCAGAGAGGAGTCAAGCAAGGCGACCCTCTCTCCCCAAAACTTTTTACTGCCACGCTAGAGGAAGTCTTTAGAAAGCTGGCACCAGAATGGGAGAGCAGTGGCATTAGCGTCGGCGAGGCTAAGCTAACGAATCTTCGCTTCGCCGACGATATTGTTCTGTTCTCGAATTCTGCATCTGAGCTACAGACCATGCTTGAACAACTTAGCCGAGAAAGCCTCGAGGTTGGACTGAAGATGAACATGTCAAAGACCAAAGTCATGACAAACAGTGTAGAGCAAACAGTGGAAGTGGACGGTGGGGAGATTGCATATGTTCATGAATACGTTTACCTCGGTCAAATAGTCTCTTTCCAGGCCCGACAGGATAAAGAAGTCGAAAGACGCGTCGAAAATGCCTGGAAGAGCTATTGGTCGATGAAAGGACTGATGAAGGGAGACCTTCCCCTTAGTCTCAAGCGTAAACTCATGGACGTGTGCATTCTTCCCATCTTTACCTACGAAGCTCAGACTTGGTCTTTGACTGACATCCAAAAGTCTAAACTCGGGGTCTGTCAGAGAAATATGGAGCGCAGCATACTGGGAGTTCGAATGATGGACAAAGTCCGAAACACCGAACTGCGCTCCAGAACTAAAATACGGGATGTAGCTCAGAAAGCGGCAGAATTGAAGTGGGACTGGGCCGGCCACGTAGCCCGTATGGACTACAATCGTTGGGCAAGGAGGGCCACTGAGTGGGTCCCGAGACACGCCAAGAGACGACGTGGTCGCCCCAGGAAGCGATGGAGCGACGAATTGGGAGCACACGATAGGGACTGGTGGGAATCTGCCCAGGACAGGGAAGTGTGGAGGGAGGGGAGGGAGGCCTTTGCCCAGCAGTGGGATAACATAGGCTGTTAATAATAATAATAATGCTTTAGGATAGAGGTTGTGGTAGGTACCTATTATTGAATCAAACGTGTTGGTGAATTCATCATCAATTTTAGTATCATCATTCCGGAGAAGCTATTCATGAATTATATGCAGGCGAATGGGAAACACTTCCTAAGTAATAAACAAAGCCTGTGTAACCTATGAATAACACAGTTCAACTTCGCTCAACATCACGAAAGTCAAAGTAAAGAATGGAGCTTCAAACAATTAAACGATAAGCTTATTGGAGGTCACTGGAGGTGGGAACCGGTTTGAAGCTTCGCGACTTCGCTACATGGAATGGAAATGACGTCAAACTTTCTGACATCATCTAAGAGAGAAATCTACTTACTGTCATAAACTTGTAAGTAAATTAAGTGACTTGCATTTACTTTGATCTCTCTGTTGATTTAGCTGTCATAGAGTTGCAGGTTCAGATCAAGGAACCTACTTACCTACCACACTTGATCTGAGGTTACAGGTCGGCAGCAGATGGCAGATGCATTCTTTTTTCGAAAACGTTAGATCAATGCTCAGTAATTTTCATATTCTTCCAGTGGCTCAGGTTTTTGACCGACGAAAAAAAAAAGGAAGTATATCTACTCAATTCGACACGTATACTTATATATATTTAACGTATGATCACGCATAACTTTTTACAGAGTGTTCCGATATTGATAATTCTTTTTTGACCGACGAAAAATAAAGGAGGAGGTACTCAATTCGACACGTATATATTTTTTTTTTTTTTAATGTATGATCACGCATAACTTTTTACAGAGTAGTCCAATTTTGATAATTCTTTTTTTAATCGACAGGGCATACTAGTGGGTTTGTTAAGTCCAATAAATGTATGGGAACCAATATTTTCTGCATTAAAGCATGAAACTTGGCACAGTTGTTGCTTAGGTGGCCCAGACTGAGAATCGCCCGGGAGGGAGCGGGAAACCCCCCTCTGGGGGGCGGGGGGAGGGGGGTGAAGTTTTCTTCTACCGCGCGCGCTATCGATCCCTATTGCTGCTATTTTATAGCTACTGGGGCAAGTGTGGTGTCATTTTCGGATAATTTAAGGATGAGGAATCCATTTCTGGAACAATTTTTTTACATTTCTACACAAAAAAATTGGAATTTACCATAAAATAGATAATTGTCGACGCAAAAAAAAATCTTCTAATCAAGATATTTTTTGAATGAGTATAGATATCAGCTAAATAAAAATATATTTGAAAAGCTGCATTCATTCAGTTTTCAAAAATATAGGGTTCGATATACTTTTTGTTTATATTTATGTGTTAAAAAAATAGTAAACACTGCGCGGAAGAGGATGTAAAAATATTTAATGCCTAATTTCGGTTTAAAAATTACTTGGTTAATTCAAATTACTACCAAATACTGAACAGGGTCATTCAACCTGTGATAAATAACAACTTTCTGTATTAAAACATAGGTTGTATAGGTACAAAAAAATACATTTCTCATACATTTATCTACCCAATTAGCTGACAAGTATGTATGACACAAAGGAATTTTTTGTGCTTTTGCCGCTGAAAAGAGTTGTTATTTACGATATCGGAAGACAGCTTAAGGAAGCGAGAGCATCGGAAGTGGACCTGCATAAGTCTCGACGGTGCACTCAAAAAAGAGAAATAGACTTCATCCATCATGTCGACATATAACCGTATATTGAAAGATGTATGTGATCAATGCGGTTAGAACCGGAAGCAATCACTGTTGGTACAGGACACATTGATATCAATGTTAAGCTCGAAAGGTCGCACCTGGTATAGTCTACACTCACTTTTTACTCAGACCGGCAAAACCAGCAGACCAAAACCCAAACTCGGAACTCTTTTAATTAGAACTACAAAACCGTTTCGATTGCCTAGGGCGCAGCGTGGATGATGTAAATGAAGGGTTCTTGAGAAGTGTCACTGCGGTTGGAGGTAATTACTTAATACTAAGCACACTTGATCTGATAGAGAAGAGGCATGATACGTCTTAGCAGACAACGGCACCGGATGCCTTTGCCTGCAGGCAGCTGAAGAGACAGATCTTTATATCAATTACAAGAGACATCAGGCGATTTTATACAAAAAAAGATTAAGGTGAAGAGCCATAGACCGAAACAAAGCCTCCAAAGTTTTTGCTCGAGATCTATTTTTTCGGCAAAGCCAGGCATTGCTGAAGACCGAGGATGGTTGGTAGAGTACTATATCCACACCTTTTTTTTTTTTTTTGTAACGGAGGGAAATGCCTAACGCATTTCCCGACGCTCGGGGGTGCGTCGGGGGTATGTGGGGCTCGCACCCACTAAAACCCCCCGGCGGCCGTCTTGGCGCTTTTGGGAAGGACCCCGGGAACCACGCATTACTGGCGTCCGAGGTTCTTCCCACGCTCAACTGATATCAGCTTCGTGCACGGGGAGGGCATATTGTTCCCTCCCCGGCTCGCCTTTGTAGCTGCGGCGGCACAGTGCCACAAGTTGTGCCGCCGCCCATCTTGGGACCGTTTTATGAGTGTGTCGGGCCCCCGCCCTTCACACCCACGGCCCCAAAGACCCCTTTTAGTCGCCTCTTACGACAGGCAGGGTATACCGTAGACCTATTCTTACGCCCGGACCTACAGGGCTTACCTAGGCAGGACCTACTATATCCACACCTGAGATTGTGGGGGAATTCGAGAAGTTCTATGGACAGAACTTCTATTATACACGTCGACACGACAACCCATCACTGACAGTCAAGATAAGGTCCCGAGAGCAACATGGACCCGACACTATACCGAGGACATCTCGGCCGTCAACATCTTACAAACAACAAGACTGCATGTAAAGTCGCATCAAATATGTTTGAATGTATGTCTCATTGTTATGTTATGTTATGTTTGCGTGACAAAGGCTGCTGTAAATAAATGATTTCCTTCTTTTTCGTTTCTTTCTTTCATCACAGCCGAACTTCAGAAGGCAAGTGGTAAAACCAGCGTTTATGGCCCGTCAGAAATTCTTCAATTTCATTATACGCTTACATATTCCCCGAAAACTGTTAACCGCTGCATTCCAGGATGTCTTCAAGACTCTGGACTGGAAGGAACTAGGCATCATTATAAACGGCGACAACATTACTCACTAGTTACTAGTTATGGCCCAGACCGCGAAGGATCTAGTACAATGCTCGATGTCCTCACCTCAGTTGGGCTTCCGATCGAGTTGGTATTAGAATGAACATGGACATAACAAAGATAATGTTCAGCGCCCATGTAGGAACAATTCAATCCACTCCAAATCAAAGATAATGACTACCATACACTAAATACATACACTCGAAGTTGTTAAAGAATACATACCTGGGACAAACTGTTCGTCCGTCGACTTCAACTCGGATGAGCATCGTTCGGGATGCTTAGCTTAACTTGAATAAGCTTACTGAACGATGCTCATCCGAGTGGCAGGTTCAAATTTTGTCTTGAGGCAAGAGGTGCCTCAAGCCACCAGTGGTAACTTACGGAACCGGGATACGGCTGCAAACAACGGGCCTAATTAGAAAGTACAAGGACACTGGAGGATAAGGACAAGGAAAGAGCTGTTTCCCTGCGTGATCGGATATGATGAGATCCTACGTCAATGTTACTTACCTCCCTCCAACCGCATGCCTCCACGGCGCCGTTGTCTGCTGAGACGTTTCACACCTCTTCTCGATCAGATGAAGTGTGCTTAGTAGTAAGTAATTACCTCCAACCGCATTGACAACTTCTCAAGAACCCATCATTTACATCATCCACGCTGCGCCCTAGGCAATCGAAACGGTTTTGGAGTTCTAATTGAAAGAGTTCCGAGTTTGGGTTTTGGTCTGCCGGTTTTGCCGGTCTGAGTGTAGACTTTACCAGTTGCGACCTTTCGAGCTTAACATTGATATCAATGTGTCCTGTACCAACAGTGATTGCTTCCGGTTTTAACCGCGTTGTTCACAGACATCTTTCAATATACGGTTTTATGTCCACATGATTGATGAAGTATATCTCTTTTTTAAGTGCACCGTCGGGACTTATGCAGGTCCACTTCTGATGCTCTCGCTTCCTCAAGCTGTCTTGCGATATCGTAAATAACAACTCTTCCCAGTGGCAAAAGCACAAAAATTTCATATGTTTCATACATACTTGTCAGCTAATTGGGTAGATAATGTATGAGAAATGTATTTTTTTTTGTACCTATACAACCTATGTTTGAATACAGAAAGTTGTTACTTATCACAGGCTGAATGACCCTGTTCAGTATTTGGTGGTAATTTGAAGTAACCAAGTAATTTTTAAACCGAAATTAGGCATTAAATATTTTTACAACCTCTTCCGCGCAGTGTTTACTATTTTTTTTTAACACATAAATATAAACAAAAAGTATATCGAACCCTATATTTTTAAAAACTACATGAATGCAGCTTTTTAAATATATTTTTATTTTGCTGATATCTATACTTATTCAAAAAATATCGACATTAGAAGATTTTTTTTTGTGTCGACAATTATCTATTTTATGGTAAATTCCAATTTTTTTGTATAGAAATGTAAAAAAATTGTTCCAGAAAAGGATTCCTCATCCTTAAATTATCCGAAAATGACACCACACTTGCCCTAGTAGCTATAAAATAGCAGCAATAGGGATCGATAGCGCGCGCGGTAGAAGGAAACTTCACCCCCTCCCCCCGCCCCCCAGAGGGGGGTATCCCGCTCCCTCCCGGGCGATTCTCAGTCTGGGCCACATAAGCAACAAGTGTGCCAAGTTTCATGCTTTAATGCAGAAAATATTACCTTTGGTCGTTAACAAACCCACTATACCTTGAAGTTGGTCCCATAAAAATTTGGAAATAAAATTCCCACCCTAAGGGTGGGAAATTATTAAATTGACAGGGCATACCTTGAAATTGGTCCCATAAAAATTTGGAAATAAAAATCCTACCCTAAGGGTGGGAAAAGAGGGGTGACTCTTTTGTTCACTAAAAGGTTGCATTGCCGTGTTCTGTAAGTATTTACATTATAAGTTTTGATACTTATAATATTTTTTTAATAAAATAAAGTAATAAACATCTCAGCCGAAAGACTTCCACTGCTGGACCGACAGTCGTCGACATGTCGTCCCTGTCGACCGTGTCGTCTGTCCTTATGCGGTGTGACCACCTTGTGGGCGAAGAAAATAATAACCCCTGAAGGACTGAAAAGAAAAAAAATAACTTTTTATCAAAAAATTAAACCGCCGAAAAAAACTGCTCAAAGCTTTACGTAATAAAGTAATTTGCTTGCGCGCCGAGCCGACTTAAAGTTACTTGGTAATCTTGGTATAGGTACAGTCACGGACTAGGAGGCCGTAACAGATTTGTCTATGGTTTCGTCAGCCCTAGACTGTATTACTAAAGAACAAGAGCTATTTTGCAATACAGAAAAACCGGAAGTGTTACGCCGATCGTGTCCGCCACTGTACCCTACATTACATACATTTTATGCTTTCCAGATTTTTTCGGCGGTTTAATTTTTCGGTAAAAAGATTTTTCTATTAAAAAAATTAGTAGAAAGGATTGACTATCTCGATATTCTTTTGTTTTAATGTTGTCGTTAGAACTCAATCCACTAGAGCAGGGTAAATGAAAATGGGTGGGTGTGTTTAAAAAAATTAGGTCGTCGTTTCGCACCCAGCTGTTTTGTTTTATGTAGGAGTACATTCCGAGGTGTGGCCTGACCTGACTACCCAACCACCTTACTTGTCACCGCACCCCTTCCCCCCACGAATGAACCTTAAATCGAAAATTCGTCACAAGCACTTTACCTTACTGAATTTTATAGGTAGGTTACTATACCGTACACCCGCAGCCACCACCGCAGCAAGAACGTACCAAGATACTACTCCTGCAACCCTGCAACAAGCCTGTAACCTTCACTAAGACCTCAGAGTAAGGAAACCGCCGCTAGGTACTGAGACTAAAGACGTACAGTGGCGGACACGGACGGCGTAACACTTCCGGTTTTTCTGTATTGCAAAATAGCTTTCGTTCTTTGGTAATACAGTCTAGGGCTGACGAAACCATAGACAAATATGTTACGGCCTCCTAGTCCGCCACTGTACCTTCTAATCCTGTGTTGCCAGTTATGAGATGACTTACGAAACCGAGATATTGTTTTCGGTTTTCGCTATTGGGGTAACTAAAAAAGTAGGTATTATCTAATCTGTGCTATGGGTCTTAAGCAGAGAGGTTGAAAACAGTTGAAAACCGCCGGTCTTTAGGTCTTAAGTCTTAAGGTGGTAACTCTCGGTATGGCGCGAAATTCAAATTTTTTGCGTTTTTTATTTATTATGGCGAAAGTATTCGTTTTTAATAAAGTTTTAATGAATTTGCGTATGTAAAAAAACATCTCACACATTGTAATACGTGTGTGTAAGACACAAAATCAGAAGGTCTGTCTTCCAAAAACGTTGTATCACAATGTGAGAGGTGGTTTTTTACATACATAAGCGAATTCATTAAAACTTTATTAAAAACGAATACTTTCGCCAGAATAATTAAAAAACGCGAAAAAAATTAAATTTCGCGTCATACCGAGAGTTACCGCCTTAACATAAATCTTTAATCTCTAAAAAAGGCAATCTTTCTTGGAAATTCAAAGTCTATATCAACAGAGCCAGAGTTAGGTTAGGGCACATAGCTCAAAGAAATGCCGCTCGGGTCAAACAGTATTAGGCTGAAATTCACAGTGAGTGTTTGGAGGCTACTCGGTCGAGTATGATACTCGGACAAGTAGTTCACGTGTACTGATTTTCCAGGCTCGGGACGTATTATACTTCATCGAGCATATAATTCACTTTCTCTAAGTCAAAATTCGATTATCTACAGGGTGTTTCTGACAAGGCGGTAATAAATCAAAGGAGGGATTCTGCTCACCATACCTAACAACTTTCCCAAAGCAACATGGGTCGAAATCTCAAAACAAAAATCAGCCGTCCCGTACATTGATACCGTCAGCTGATCGAACCAATGTATGGAACAGCTGTTATTTTTTTTGAGATTTTGACCCATGTTGCTTTGGGAAAGTTGTTTGTTATGGTGAGCAGAATCCCTCCTTTGATTTATTACCGCCTTGTCAGAAACACCCAGTATATCAATTTGGAGTTTTGTTTGACACTTTGGAGTCGAGTTTGAGCTGCAACTCGACTGTGAATGTCCGCCCTAGAGTAGCGACCGCGCACCGAAAGAAACTGAGTAGGCAGACTATCAACAAGGTGGTAAGACGACCTGTTTGGGTTGCCGAGGTACATGAAGAGGTGCACAAGAACAGTAATATGCATAATATGATCAGCATTCAGCATTGGACGTCCTGTCGTATGAGATGACGATAATTCACTCTAGTTAAACAACTAAAAATATGAAAGAAGTACATAAAAAGGTGTCACGATGTTGTCACCTTCTCATTTTTTTATTAGGTAAAAAATTTGCGCGGGCTTACTTTAAATCAGCGCCAAATTGAAGTCAAAAACACTGATAAAATACTTAATCTTAATAGGTAAGTACATACTTAATCTAAATTCTGAAAAGTTTTACTTAAGTCACAAGTAACTTGAAGTAAGTAAGTAGGTATTTAACTCCAAAACTTGAAAATCCTAAAACTATGAAACTTACTGGCAATTGCTAGGTTTAATTCTACTTTGGTAATATTATCAGATTAAATTAAAAGAGCTACCTACTTATAATAACTTACCAATATCCTTTGAACGTTTCACCTTATAAAGTTTTCTAAGAAACGCGGAATTCACTATACAATCACTGCACAAAACACAAACTCTATTCACGTCCACCGATCACAAACTCGGAAAGAAAGCTAACCAGAGAGAAGGTAAGCTAACGAACAAATAAAATAAACGGCAGGGGAGGGAAGGAGGCAGGCAAGCAAGCGAAGCGAAATGACTGCCGGCCAACCATTTCGGGCATGTAGAGTGCGCTCTACCACGCTCTACATTACAAGATATTTATTATTTTCATTGCGTGGAAAATATTGAGTAAACAAATTCATACTTCATTAAAAACAAGCAGTGTATATTATTTTTCGTTCAAAAGTTTGTTATAATTTTCTGATTCTAAACGAAACAAAAATTGATTGTTGTTCTTATTATTTCTGAACATTACTCAGAAAATTATAACGTTCCATTCCGTGTCATGGTGTGAATCTTATTTAAATCGTAACCGAGTAGAATATTAGAATATCAGATTGCTACAAATGAATGAAAAAAATAATCATTGGTCTGTGTCTAAAATTTAACTAAATACCAGGGGGCCAAGTTTCTTAACTAAAAACGAGTGACTCGTAATTGTCTTGTTAGCGATTTCGTTAACCATTGCCGCTTTAACAAAGGTAATTTCTGTTGCACGCTCAAAGAAAACAGCAATGGTTTACTAAGTCGCCAACAAGACAATTACGAGTCACTCGTTTTTAGTTAAGAAACTTGGCCCCCAGGCAATTAGCAGGCAAAACTTTACCAAAACATAGATAGATAGATAGATAGATAGACTCTTTATTACAATCAATGAACTTAAAATATTACAATATTCTTAAATTAAAACATTGATTGCAATGGGCGGCCTTATCGCTTAGAGCGATTTCTTCCAGGCAACCCATTGTTGTAAGATAAAATAGACAACAGAAAAAGTACGGTGGGTTGGTTCAGTAAATAAAAAAAGCAAAATAATATTTAAAAAAATGAATTATTTTAAACAAAAACGTTATAAACTACATAAACATAATTATTTACAACAAATACTAGCATACAATACATAGCGTTTTTTAAATCAAATCCATAAATTTTATTCAAACATGCATAGATATAAAGAAACGCAAACTATGTATTACTTGTGATTGGTGTGGATGTCAAAAAAAGGTTGTCATTCCTAGTGATGGGTTACTCAGTAATTTAAATTGAGGACTCGTGAGGACCTCATTTGGCTAAATGAGGTCCTCACGAGGACCCCTCATTTGAGGCGAGGCATTTCAACCCAAAAACAGGCCCAAATATTCCCGCAGCCCCTTATTTTTGCTTTCTATAGACATTCACAAGTATAAAAATGCAATATAATAATAAAAATAATAATCATTTTTTTGGTGTGGCTTGAACAAGGCTATACCTTCCTCATTCACCTCACCTAGTCCACATTATTGGGGATCGTTTCGTTTACTTGTCGTTGAAACACAATCCTCACGCCTCACGACGCCTCACGATTCACGACGCCTCACTCCTCCTCATTCCTCACGCCTCCTCACTCCTCACGACGCCTCACTCCTCACGACGCCTCACTCCTCACGAGCCCCCTCACGAGTTTTATACGAGGTACTCACTCACCTCACTGTAACGAGCCCCCTCAAACGAGGCCCTCACGAGGGAGTAACTCATCACTAGTCATTCCATTCATTTATATCAGAGGAGACATGGCATTGGTTTTAATTTTCATATAATTTTCAAGATTCAGATATGTAATTTCTCTCTTATTTCTAAAAATCAGTGCCCTCCATTTTATTCTATTTTAATTTTTTTTTGTGGACATTTAATTTTTGAGCTTTTGGAATTATGTAAATTTTATGGTAAGACAAGACAATAAAATTTTAAACTTGGACCTCTGCCTTTGACTCTGACTGTGTTGTATTTTAAGTTAAAACTTCGTGTCCATTTCTAGACCAATATAAATTCATTGTTTTAATTTCGGTTAGTTTTATTTGTTTGGATGTTGTTGTTTCTTCGATATCTTGTTCAAAGGATGAGCGATGGCCCCGCAACGCAACAACGATCGACATTCGGGCCACACCGGTACCATACCTAAGTCCAAAGTTAGGAACAACTGCAACGTGCCCCAAGAAGCTGTGACTCCAACTCGAAGAGATATGACATCTAATCTTGTTTCGGTATGAAGTTGTCTGTTTTTTTTCCATTATCATTTCCAAGCCAGTTAACAAAAGTACTAATTTTTCTTGGTTTGCAACTACATCTAGTTACCAATGTTAAACTTTAAAAAACCATGTATAATCAATTAACAAGTTATTGTTAAATAAAATATATTATGTAATATTTTATTCCAAAAAAAAATTGCATGACATTTGTTTACTGCTGCTATGTAATTGTAAGCCCAAAACACAACTAATAGGTAAGAATGTAAACTCTGGTGTGAAGTTCCCTCAGACTACCTTCTGTCTGGCTTATTTATAGTCCACACATCTGTTGACTTGGCAAGCTGCCAAATACGCAATTTTGAGCATCAAATGTCTAACTCTAGTAGGCAGAAGACTGTAATAACCCTTTTTGAACAATCAGATACTATCCATGCTTGTTTTAGATATTCATTATTATAAACAATAGTATAAGATACTCTACCTTTATGGGTGGCTGTTTTTCTAAATTGAGTCTCAAGAAGGTGTGTGAATTGGTTTTCTCAAGTGTGACCATGTGAGCGTTGATTGTAAAACTATTAATCAAAATAGTCTTACCTAATGGTGTGTACTGAAAATCAAATTGTTTTAGACATCCCTAGAATGGGTGCCAGTTCCTGAGTACAACTCACGACCTAATTATAACCAATCAAGGAAGCCTGCAAACAACTCTTCTGACCAAGAGCTGGCAGATTTAGGTGAGAACTTACAGCTTACAAACTTTACAAACTAATTCCAATGTTAAGTTCTACTAAAAAAGTGTGTGCCTATTTATTGCATCTTAAATAACTTAGTGTAAAATCTGTGTTAACTTATAACTCATTCCTAAAATGCATTACATTTACAGATAACTTCAAGCTAAGCATCATTATGCCATTAAGTATTAACCCTTTGAGTCTTGAGTTACCTGCAAACTCATACAAACTAAGCACACGGTGTGTGCGAGCGCAGAACACTCGACAGCTTGCTTAATAGAAAACACTATCATTTTAATAATTCATTGCAGATAATACAGTATCATTTGAGAGTGGATATGGAAGGTTTGTGCCTGTAAGGCCACAACCAAGGGTCTTGCCGTTGAATGTTCATAATAGAGAAAACCTAACCTCTGACCACCATGACGATGTGTCTGTGGCCTCAGTTAGTTACAGCTTGCATCCATATGCCCAACATCCTATGCCAAATGGTAAATATATGTAGCCTTAGCTTTTAAGGAATATATTATTTTAAAACATTAACCTAATAAACATTTTTGCTTCTGTACCTTATTGACAAACTGTCATTAAAAAGTCCTTTGTAATGAATCATTTATGTTTCGAAAGTTTAAACAGTATTGTTTATAAAATTCGCATCAACAAATTTTTTAAATACATTTTACCATCAAAAATCCATTAGTTTTAATTTTACTAAAAATATCTCACTCTTATATCACTTTCGCGGCCTTCAATTAACCTAATACAATACCTCATTCGTTAACTCAGTCAATCCGTTTTGGCTCCATGCCAACATACATTTGTGAAAAATATTAACCTTCAGGCGCAGTCGGGTAGTAACATGTATTCATTATTTTCAGGCTTAATTCCACACTCGAACCATGCTGCAGCAGCTGTCATGATCGTCAACCCCACGACGCCAAACGCGGTCGCTGGTAATATGGCACAGCCGTTTAATGTGAGTGAACATTCATGTTTTAAAGCTGTCACACTAACTTGGCAAATATACACATTTTGGCCACCTTAAAATTCTTAATTTTAGCATAGTTTTAGCTTAAATAGTAAAGGAATTATTGAAGAACCGCAGTAGCTGAAGCAAGTAGCTATAGCGGCGGAGTACCCATTTGATCAATTTAGGTACTAACTTAATATTTTTATCTATAACTTAACCAACCTTTTGACCAATAAATTTTCATTAACCCTTAAATCAACTGGAAAACTTAACTATGCGGGTTAAACATTCTAATATGTATTATTATTAGGCCCAAGGCAATCAACAGAGCAGCAGCAGGAACAACTTGGCAAGGAATCTCAACCCGTCTCGGAATAATAATTTCGACGGCAACAGCAACACTAGCAACACGCCGCCGATGCCCAACTCGCGGCCGGCGACCAAGACCGTCAACCTGATGAACAACATGAACGAGCAGGGACAAGGCAGCACTAACAACTTAAATGAGAACCACCATGTAAGTTTTTCTACACTACTGGGCTGGGTACTCTTAGATTTTCTAATAACATAAACAAACATTTTGAAGTCTAGTCAGTGCGAAGTCAGCTAGTACATTATATACCTTAAGATTGTGCTCCTCATTCTTAACAAACAAAAGCACAATTGACGATATTCAATGTGAAACATGTTTTGGTCGTGTGACGCAGTTCCACAGAGAGTCGGCGCGCGCCCTGGGCGAGGCCATGGTGGCGGCGTGCCCGGACGCGGCCGCCGTGGAGCGCCGCCTGGGGCAGATCCGCGAGTACATCCGCGTCACGTCCTCGCTCGTCGACACCATGCGCACCTCGGAGGACGAGGTGGGTACTAGCTAGCTACACTGTTGGTCGTGCGACGCAGGTCCACAGAGAGTCGGCGCGCGCCCTGGGCGAGGCCATGGTGGCGGCGTGCCCGGACGCGGCCGCCGTGGAGCGCCGCCTGGGGCAGATCCGCGAGTACATCCGCGTCACGTCCTCGCTCGTCGACACCATGCGCACCTCGGAGGACGAGGTGGGTACTAGCTAGCTACACTGTTGGTCGTGCGACGCAGGTCCACAGAGAGTCGGCGCGCGCCCTGGGCGAGGCCATGGTGGCGGCGTGCCCGGACGCGGCCGCCGTGGAGCGCCGCCTGGGGCAGATCCGCGAGTACATCCGCGTCACGTCCTCGCTCGTCGACACCATGCGCACCTCGGAGGACGAGGTGGGTACTAGCTAGCTACACTGTTGGTCGTGCGACGCAGGTCCACAGAGAGTCGGCGCGCGCCCTGGGCGAGGCCATGGTGGCGGCGTGCCCGGACGCGGCCGCCGTGGAGCGCCGCCTGGGGCAGATCCGCGAGTACATCCGCGTCACGTCCTCGCTCGTCGACACCATGCGCACCTCGGAGGACGAGGTGGGTACTAGCTAGCTACACTGTTGGTCGTGCGACGCAGGTCCACAGAGAGTCGACGCGCGCCCTGGGCGAGGCCATGGTGGCGGCGTGCCCGGACGCGGCCGCCGTGGAGCGCCGCCTGGGGCAGATCCGCGAGTACATCCGCGTCACGTCCTCGCTCGTCGACACCATGCGCACCTCGGAGGACGAGGTGGGTACTAGCTAGCTACACTGTTGGTCGTGCGACGCAGGTCCACAGAGAGTCGGCGCGCGCCCTGGGCGAGGCCATGGTGGCGGCGTGCCCGGACGCGGCCGCCGTGGAGCGCCGCCTGGGGCAGATCCGCGAGTACATCCGCGTCACGTCCTCGCTCGTCGACACCATGCGCACCTCGGAGGACGAGGTGGGTACTAGCTAGCTACACTGTTGGTCGTGCGACGCAGGTCCACAGAGAGTCGGCGCGCGCCCTGGGCGAGGCCATGGTGGCGGCGTGCCCGGACGCGGCCGCCGTGGAGCGCCGCCTGGGGCAGATCCGCGAGTACATCCGCGTCACGTCCTCGCTCGTCGACACCATGCGCACCTCGGAGGACGAGGTGAGGGTTAATAAATTGCACTTTTGTATTGTATTCTGAAACGGATATACTAGGTATGTTTTTTTTAACGCACTATTATCATTAATGTATCTCGTGAAATTTGTCCATGTATTAGGAACGGTATTTTTTCATATAAGATAAAGATAAACTATCTTAGAGAGGTAAACATAATATGTGTAGAGCACACGGAAAAAAAGAAAATGCTAAGGTAACAGACAAGATTCAAAACCCTGTCTTTTAAGAATATTGTATTGTAACTAAAACAACATTCAAATTTGTGATATTACCTTTTTAATTTAGGCATTTATTGAGCATACAAAAGAAGAGTATGATGAGCTTGTGGAAATGGTGATGAAACTGAAAGAGAGTGAAAGCAAATTAGAGCATCTGTTAGTAGAGAAGGAGCCGGAAAATATAGAGGTCCCAGGTTTAGAAGCAGAAGATGAATTAACAACTGCAGAGGCAGATACTATATCTTCCACTGTGAACCCGCCCCAAAATGGTCCCAACAGTGAGTCCTCGTCGCCGCTTAAAAAAGTAACAAACGAAGAAAATGAGCAACTTAATAAAACATTACATCATAAACCCCTATTTACCGATGAGGTTCCGATAGAAAAGGTTGCCGACCAAATTGAGACGATACAAGCTGAGCATTCAGATGAGATCGAAGAGAGAAAAGAAGATGTAAAAAGTGCGGAGATAGAAATACAAGAAATTGCTACAATACCAATTTCCGAAACCGATATCAGTAAAGAAGTTATGAACGATGTTCTAAGACAAAACATTCTCTCTTGCGTTGAGAAAGTGGCTTTCATCGAAGAGTTAAAAATCAAAAGCTGCCTGAGCGACGAAGATATTCAGGTTTCTGTTATTTGATGTGTGCGAGAGTTCGATCATTCAAGTCTTCGATCAAAGCATGTTGTTGGAAAATATTTTGAAAATATTTCCAAAAAAAATAACCCTCCATTTCAATTACATCGTCGTAGTGGCTATGCTCCCTCTTGTGTGAAAAGATTGTTTGGCAACCTGCTCAACCTAGTGTCTGCTGTGACACTTCTAACATTAGCAACACTCCTGCATTATAACTTAAAAACCTGTGATTATATTTATTTATACGTGCTTTATTTTAATATTGTTGTGCTATTTATTTGTGTTTTATGAATAAATCTCGCTTCAATTAAATATTTTAAAAAGTTCCTCTCTCGTAGGACGTCGTCGTTCGTCCGATGTCGGTACAGAGTAATGGGTCAGCTTTCAGCGAGAATGAGCTCTGGCCCAATGAGATAAAGAACAAAATAGAACTTTCTCAACATCGTTTAGCAGCTTTGAAACAGCAGCAAAGGCGACTAATGAAGTATCAGGTCAGGCTAACTCATGAAATAAATGTAATTATGAAATAAAATTTCTTATAAATGTTAGTATCGATAACATCATTGGATCAATTTTCAGGCGGAAACTAAGCAGCAGTTAGAAGAAATAAATCGCGCACAATCCCAAGATATAATTCCCTCGACATCACATGATAATCTTTCCGGATTTCAGGTAAAGCAATCTTCTACATTCTACTACGCATTAAATATTTATTTATTTGCATAATTTATTTGTGAAATTTAACAGCAGAGAATGAACACAACGAACCAAGCGATCGGAGTGGCGACCACTCTGCCGCACGCGGAGAGCCCGCAGCCGGCGGGGGGCGACGGCGGCGCGGGGGGCGGTGGCGCGGGGGGCGGCGGCGCGGGGGGCGGCGGCGAGGGCGGCGGCCGCGACGCCGAGAGTTACTCGCCGGCGGACGAGGTCAGATATAACACCAAACACACTTTTTTTTAAACGCCCTAAATGTTAGAATGGAAATTAACGGCTCTACCACAAAAAGAGGTGAAACTAGCCTAAATCAGTAGATTAGGTTAGACAGGTCTACTTTTTTGTGGTAAAAGGGTATCCGACTGACGTCTAGCTCGACAGTTAATTTATAAGGATTGCGGTATTCGGACGCAAATTCCTTTTTATATGAATCTTTGATTTTTTATATCGTAGGAATTTTTATCAAATTTTCCTACTACATTATGCAATAGCTCGTTCTGCTAAGAGGTTATTGTCCTGTAGCGATCT